>OX030957.1:8299343-8386843 GCA_943735955.1 Piscicola geometra | reverse complement strand
CGGTGTTGGTGTGGTGTTGGTGTGGTGTGGTGTTGGTGTGGTGTTGGTGTGGTGTTGGTGTGGTGTTGGTGTGGTGTTGGTGTGGTGTTGGTGCGGTGTTGGTGTGGTGTTGGTGCGGTGTTGGTGTGGTGTTGGTGCGGTGTTGGTGCGGTGTTGGTGTGGTGTTGGTGCGGTGTTGGTGCGGTGTTGGTGTGGTGTTGGTGTGGTGTTGGTGTGGTGTTGGTGCGGTGTTGGTGTGGTGTTGGTGCGGTGTTGGTGTGGTGTTGGTGTGGTGTTGGTGCGGTGTTGGTGTGGTGTTGGTGCGGTGTTGGTGCGGTGTTGGTGTGGTGTTGGTGCGGTGTTGGTGCGGTGTTGGTGCGGTGTTGGTGTGGTGTTGGTGTGGTGTTGGTGTGGTGTTGGTGTGGTGTTGGTGTGGTGTTGGTGTGGTGTTGGTGTGGTGTTGGTGTGGTGTTGGTGTGGTGTTGGTGTGGTGTTGGTGTGGTGTTGGTGTGGTGTTGGTGTGGTGTTGGTGTGGTGTGGTGTTGGTGTGGTGTTGGTGTGGTGTTGGTGTGGTGTTGGTGTGGTGTTGGTGTGGTGTTGGTGTGGTGTTGGTGTGGTGTTGGTGTGGTGTTGGTGTGGTGTTGGTGTGGTGTTGGTGTGGTGTTGGTGTGGTGTTGGTGTGGTGTTGGTGTGGTGTTGGTGTGGTGTTGGTGTGGTGTTGGTGTGGTGTTGGTGTGGTGTTGGTGTGGTGTTGGTGTGGTGTTGGTGTGGTGTGCAAGCACCTTCGTCATCATGGCATTTAAATCAGTCTTGAGCTTGTTTAATATTGTGTATGCAAAACTACGATCATCATCATCATCATCATCGGCATCATCATCATCATCATCATCAGCATCATCGGCAGCATCATCATCATTCTCATCACCACTTACGGCTCGTATTCGAACTCCTTGTTGACCATCTTAACGAAATAGCTCTTGCTCAGACGTCTGTATGTGTGTGTGTGTGTGTGTGTGTGTGTGTGTGTGTGTGTGTGTATGTGTGTGTGTTTATGTGTGTGTGTGTGTGTGTGTGTGTGTATGTGTGTGTGTATGTGTGTGTGTGTTTGTGTGTGTGCGTGTGCTTTGCAGTCGAAAACAGGAATAGAATGGAGAACAAAAAGAACATAATATGTAAACAATTATATTATAATTTATGGAATGTGGGAGGAGGGAATGATTGATGGAATGTGAGAGGAGGAGGAGGAGGAGGAGGAGGAGGAGGAGGAAGAGGAGGAGGAGGAGGAGAAGGAGGAGGAGGAGGAGGAGGAAGAGGAGGAGGAGGAGGAGGAGGAGGAGAAGGAGGAGGAAGAAAAAGAGGAAGAGGAGGAGGAGGAGGAAAAGGAGAAGGAGGAGGAGGAGGAAGAGGAGGAGGAGGCAGCAGAAAGGAGGGTGCGCACGTGGAGGACTGGCTGGTGTCTGCATTCAGTTCGATGAAGTCTCCCTCGATCTCCTCGAAGCACTTCTCGCAGTACGAGAACCTGCCGCAGATGGTGATGATGATGATGACGAGAGTTGCATTGGTGATGATGACGATAGTTGCATTGGTGATGATGACGATAGTTGCACTGGTGATGATGATGGTAGTGGTGGTAGTGATGGAAGTTGAAGAAATGATAATAATGATAATGGTGGTGGTGATGATAGTGGCAAATGAAAGAGTGATGATGATGATGGCTCTGCTAATTCTAGTGATGATGATGATGGCTCTGCTAATTCTAGTGATGATGATGATACTTGAGTGATGGTTGATCCATAAAATTGTATTGAAGATGCAACACACTGACTAAGGAAACAACGCCAAGCAGCCTTGCGTTCAACAAGACCTGTTCTGGTAGGTGTAGTAGTGCGTGTTGACGGGGATGGTGCACATGTGTTTGCCGTAGCAGATGAGGACGATTGGGCTGTAGAGCTGTTTGCGCCCGCAGCAGTAACCCATCGCCTTCATCACGACGTCGATCTCCTGGTCGAAGACTTCAGAGAGCTGTCAGGTGGGTGGGTGGGTGTGTGCAGGAGAGGTGGGATGGTGCATGCTTGATGCGGGAGTGGGTCAAAGGTGGAGAAGGTTGAGGAGGTTGAGGAGGTTGCTTGAGAATGAATTGACAACGACGACGACAACCACGACAACGACGACACAGTCACCTTAGTGCAGTACTTGTACACCTTGCTGCCCCGCCTGTTGAAGACCCACGCGTTCTCAAACATCTGCCACACGTCGTCGACCAGACTCCACGCCTCTGCGTACTGACCTGCCTTCAGTCGCCTCCTGATGGTCGAGAGGTCCATCGGCTTCTTGATGATGTCACTGTACTCCTGATGATGATGATGGTGGTGGTGGTAATGATGATGGTGGTGGCGGTAATGATGATGGCAGTGATGGTAATGATGATGGTGGTGATGGTAATGATGATGATGATGGTGTAGAGAAGTGGATGTTGAAGTGGTAATGTGCGTGGTTAATAATAAATAATAACTCGTATTTATAATGCGCCAAGGCACGCAACTGAGGCGCCACTCACAGGACATAAGTCGTGAAACCCCACTTCATATACATAGGTATATGATAGCTTACGGTTGGCTGAACAGGGATTCGAGCTGGCGACCTTTAAGTTGCAAGTCTAACCACTTTACCATCTAAGCCAACCCGCTCGCCAAGATCATTAACACAAATAATCTCAGAGATTTCTGGGTTTAATTATTTACTCGCAAGTTTATCATTGTTCGATCTTCATCCACAGTGACCTACAACTCACCGCCAAGCAAACAAGTCAACACCACACCACACCAACATCAAACCTTACTGCTCCATTCCCCCTTCACAAAAACCTCCACGCTATATCACCACCATATAAAACCACACCACACCACACCATCATCTCACCACATCACACCATCATCTCCCAACACCACACCACACCATCATCTCACCACACCACACCATCATCTCACCACACCACATCACACCATCAACTCACCACACCACACTAGATTACATTAAACCAGACCACACCACACTAAACCCCCACACCTCACCACACCCCCATATAACACCATCAAACCACCACACCTCACCACACCCCCCATAACACCATCACACCACACTAAATCATAGTACACCACAACACCACAACATACCACACCTCACACCACACCACACTAAACCATAGTACACCACCACACCTCACCACATCCCCACATAACACCATCACACCACCACACCACACTACCACACCACACCACACCACAATAAACCATAAAACACCACCACACCACACCACACCACAATAAACCATAAAACACCACCACACCACATAACACCATCACACCACACCATACTACACTATCAAAATATCACACTTTACCACACCACACAACATCACCTCACCACACCACATAACACCTCACCACACCCCACCACACCCCACCACACCACACCACATTACACTTCACCACAGCCCACCACACCACACCCGCAGCACGCACAGGAATGCCCTCAAGGATGGGGTTGACGGGCTTTCTGAAGGGCAGCGACTCAGGCTCGACGCTGCACAGACGATCCAGCACTGGCATCAGCAAGCTGCACAACTCACTGCTTGACCACACTGTCGTGGTGGTGGTGGTGGTGGTGGTCGTGGTGGTGGTGGTGTGGTCGTTGCGTTAGGGAGTGAGGCATGAAGATGCTTTTGAAAGGTGCCTATGTAGTGAGTGTTGAACGAAGAGACTGCTTCGTGTGTGCAGATGGCAGTTGATCAATGTGCACACACTGATACCGAATATAAAACAACAAGGACAAGGACAAGGGAAGAACACCTCTCTTGCGGAGGTCTGACTGGAGAGTGGTCTTGACGTCAACCTCTTCCTTGGCGTCAACCTCCCCCTTGGCATCAACCTCTCCCTTGGCGTCAACCTCTCCCTTGGCGTCAACCTCTCCCTTGGCGTCAACCTCTCCCTTGACGTCAACCTCTTCCGACTTGATGGTCGAGTCACACAGCACCTGCTCGTTCTCCGAGTCGTCCTTGCCTGCCTTGACGCCCTCGTTGCACGGCTCAAGAGCTTGTTCTCGCTTGACGACGTCGTTACTGGCAGGTGCGAAGGGAGACGGCGTTTGAGGCTCGGCTTTCCTGGCGCCTGCGCTGGGAGGTGCAGTGGAGGCGCTTCCGAGAGGTTGCCTCTCGCTCTTGCTCGGCGTCGTGGCATGCGAGAGGAGGTGCCGAATGCGGGGGTGCTGTTCGTGCAAGGTGGTTTGTTGCTTCGTTGTGAGGCGATGGGTGCTTGCAGGTGTGTCTCCTTGCGTGGATGGAGGTGAATGTCTGGCTGCTTGCGGTGCAGTTGCTTGTGATGGGGATGCATCGCAGGGGGAAGGGGGAATGGAAGGACGAGGGGCAGGCAGCGATGCGGCAGGCAGACTTGACTTCTTCTTGCCGTCCAACTCTTTCTGAAGCTTGAATATCTTCTCAGCCAAAAGTTTATAATACTCCTCCTATTGTGGTGGTGGTGGTGATGACGATTATGATGATAATGATGACGATGATGATGATAATAATGACGATGATGATGATAATGATGACGATGATGATGATAACAATGACGATGATGATGATGATAATGACGATGATAATAATGACGATGATAATAATGACGATGATGATAATGACGATGATGATGATGATGATAATGACGATGATGATGATACCTGGTTATTAGCCATCTCGTACATGTCGCCTTCCACCTTCTTGGCGTACAGAACCAAGTTGAGGACTCGCTTATCCTTTATGGAAAGGTGGTCGCAAGAAGGGAATATCGTCTTCACCCTGTTTGTGTGTGTGTGCGTGTATGTGCGTGTGTGTGCGTGTGTGTGTGTGTGTGTGTGTTTGTGTGTGCGTGTGTGTGCGTGCGTGTGCGTTTGTGTATTTGTGTGTTTGTAAACAAACAAGAGATTTCATCAGCTCAGGTTAACTTACAAGCACACTTTCGAGTACATCGTTCAAATGAGAACCAAAAAGTCTAACAAGGAGCGGAGTAAAAAATAAAAACATAAAAAACAACAAAAGAATTAAAAAATAAACAAATAAAACAAACAAAATGTAAAATATAAGAAATGTCTAGTGCGAGACAAGGTAGATGGCACACACAGTTTGTGGATCAGGTGGTTCCTCAGATCCTGTGTCACAAACTTGTGCCACTCCTTCAAAGAGGTGGTAGGTCCTGATGATGATGATGTAGGAGGTCCTGATGATGATGATGATGATGATGATGATGATGATGATAATGATGATGATGATGATGATGTAGGCCCTGATGATGATGATAATGATGATAATGATGATGATGATGATGACGAAAAGAAGATTGTTTGTTGTGTAGTTGTTGATTGCATTGTTTGTTTGCATGTTGTGAGATGAGGTAGTTGTTGAGATTGCATAAACGGAGACTTTTGCATAAGTTGTTGTTGTTGTTGCTGCTGCTGTTGTTGCTGTTGCATGTATTGCTGAGGTTGATTGTGAGATTCTTGCTGTTTGTGAGATTGCTGTGCTGGCCATTGGCAGGTTTTTACAACAAATATATCATTGTTTCTATCATTGCTTTTATTTTCAATATAATAATTATTATTATTATCAGTAGTAGTCGTAGTAGTAGTAGTAGTTATAGTAGTAGTAGTTATAGTAGTAGTAGTAGTAGTTATAGTAGTAATAGTAGAATAGATATTAATATTGCTATCGTTTACACCACCAGTGCTGCTACTTTCCTCATTTGCAAGCCTTGTACCCGTGCTATTTGAGTTCAAAGCCGTGTTGCAACTGTTGTTGTTGTTGTTGTTGTTGTTATGGTTGTTGGAGGAATCTTCAACAGACTTGTGTGATGAGATGGAGAAGCTTTGTTGTTGCAGTTGTTGTAGTTCATGTTGCTTCTGGAGTTGTTGTTGCAGTTGTTGCAGGTGAGTGCTGATGGCATGCGACTTCTTGCCTGTCGTTGTGATTGTCGAGGCAACAAACTGTGCTGTGCCGTTGCCCGACAAGCTATCAGTATCGTCATCGTCAGTGCTTTTGCACGAGGTCGTCATGGGCAGAGGTGGAGAAGTGGTGGGTGCTTGCGTGGAAGAGTATATATGCGACAACGAGGTAGTGACGCTGGTGTGCGTGTTGTTGTTGCTGCTGGTGCAGAAGATGACTGGATGACTGATGTGATTGCTTTGGTCGATGTGACTCTTGTTGCAGCCACTAATGATCTCTTCCTCCCCATATTCATTTGAACTGCTCTTCATCCTATTATTTTCATCATTATTAATTCTTAAATTATTATTATTAATGTTACTATTTATGTTATTATTGCCTTCATCACTATGTATACCATTATTTATATTATTTTTCTCATTACTGACACCATCATTATCATTACTGCAACTACTACTACTAGTAGCATTGTTTTTCTGTCCGGCCTGCTTGAGGGGCATGCAGACCGGACACGTGGCCTGCGCACACTTCCTCCAGTGCGAGATGATCTGCTTCGAGGAGAGGCAGTGAGCCACTGTGGTGTGGTGTGGTGGTAAGTCACTGTAGTGTGGTGGTGAGTCATTGTGGTGTGGTGTGGTGGTGAGTTACTGTGGTGTGGTGTGGTGGTGAGTCACTGTGGTGTGGTGTGGTGGTGAGTCACTGTGGTGTGGTGGTGAGTCACTGTGGTGTGGTGGTGAGTCACTGTCGTGTGGTGTGGTGGTGAGTCACTGTGGTGTAGTGGTGAGTCACTGTGGTGTGGTGGTGAGTCACTGTGGTGTGGTGTGGTGGTGAGTCACTGTGGTGTAGTGGTGAGTCACTGTGGTGTGGTTGTAGTGGTGAGTCACTGTGGTGTGGTTGTAGTGGTGAGTCACTGTGGTGTGGTGTACATTACATTCTTACTGAAATGTTGAGTCGACCATGAATGTGTGAACCATGCATTGGGTTTATAAGTACTTTGCCTATTGTAGTTAGTTGTAGTGGTAGTTGTAGTGATAGTTGTAGTGGTAGTTGTAGTGATAGTTGTAGTGGTAGTTGTAGTGGTAGTTGTAGTGGTAGTTGTAGTGGTAGTTGTAGTGGTAGTTGTAGTGGTAGTTGTAGTGGTAGTTGTAGTGGCAGTTGTAGTAGTAGTTGTAGTGGTAGTTGTAGTGGTAGTTGTAGTGATAGTTGTAGTGGTAGTTGTAGTGGTAGTTGTAGTGGTAGTTGTAGTGGTAGTTGTAGTGGTAGTTGTAGTGGTAGTTGTAGTGGTAGTTGTAGTGGTAGTTGTAGTGGTAGTTGTAGTGGTAGTTGTAGTGGTAGTTGTAGTGGTAGTTGTAGTGGTAGTTGTAGTGGTAGTTGTAGTGGTAGTTGTAGTGGTAGTTGTAGTGGTAGTTGTAGTGGTAGTTGTAGTGGTAGTTGTAGTGGTAGTTGTAGTGGTAGTTGTAGTGGTAGTTGTAGTGGTAGTTGTAGTGGTAGTTGTAGTGGTAGTTGTAGTGGTAGTTCTAGTGGTGGGTAATGAAGAAAAGATCAAGATCAGAGCACTAATGGAAAACATTTTCAGTATGAGAACCCACCATTGCACTCCTTTTTCCGCTGGCACGATGCCAGGTGCTTGAGGACATTCTTCATGGTCTGGCAGTGCGGGATGGGACAGGCGCTTGCTGCCTCCCTCTTCTGGCACTTGTTCGCGTGCAGGAGGAGGATCAGTTGTTGCTGGATGAGTTTTCGCCGCAACAAGTCGGGTAGTTCGTACTTGTATTGTTGTTGTTGTGAAAGAGGAATTTGGTATTGTTGTTGTGAAGTAGGATTTTGAAGTTGTTGTTGCGAAGAAGGATTTTGTTGTTGTTGTTGTTGTTGTTGACCCTGTTCAGTTTTTTGCTGCAGTAATTGTTGTTGTTGTTTTGACAGATTTTGTTCGAGTAATGATTGTTGTTGGTATTTTTCAAGTAGAAAATGTTGTTGTTGCTGCTGTGCAAGGAGTAGTTGTAGTTGTTGTTGACTTAGAAAGGTAGAATCTGCAAAGAGATCTGTTGAGGACTGGGCAGCATTCTGGAAATGAAGACTTTGCCTGATGACTCTGAGATAGTTGTGGTCGCCATTGCTGGAGGCATCAGTTGCTTGGTTGATGTTGTTGTTGTTGATGATGATGTTGTTGTTGCCAGCCTGCGACAAGACGAGAGGTCGTTCAGGTTGATCAGAGGAAAGAGTGAGAATGTGAGAAGAGGCGTAACTGAGCATGTCATTGTTGTTGTGGTTTGATGAGGGATACAATATCATCTCTTCTTGGAGAGGTTGCCGATGTTGCTGTTGTAAGTTATTTGTTGAATTATTCAGCAGGGCAGATACATTGGTAAAGGAGGATCGGGTGGGAATGCTGTGGTGGTTCGTTGAGTTGTAGTTGGATGTGTTGTAGGCAGGCAGAACACTCCTGCTGGTGAACGACTCATTTGGTGGCCCCTCGACGAAGAAGATCTGAGACTCGCTCGGGTGCAAGGTGTTCTGGCATGTCAGAAGAGAGCTCATTGCCTCACAAGATTCTCCTGTTTAATTAGAAAAGGATGAATAGTAACATGGCATATGTAAAAAGTGAAGGTTGATTATCAAAAATGTATAATGTTATTTAATAATTAAATGAGAATTAAAGATGTATGGACCAGGATGACTGATGTTGACTAGTTCATCAGGCAGTTCAGCATTCAAGTCACTCACAGCCACCCACTTGCTCTCTGCCAATTGAGCAGTGATTAATACAAGTAATTTTGTGATAATTAAAACTTCAAACTTGAATTCATAACTTAAAAGTAAATTGAGCTTTTAATCATCCATAAAGACTCTTTATTATAGACAATACTATTTGAGCTTTGTAATCCATGAACACATACCCATTGTCGAATCAAGTTTTATCTTTTTAGATACATGGTCTGAAGATCTTTCAAGATCCATGTTTGTGTGTACTAGAAAATATTACTCCAATAATCACAATGATTACAATTTCTAATCGCATGACTTTAAAGTTTTAAAGTTTAAAATTTAAACTTTATCATGAGCTGTGAAAAATAAAACCAAACTGAAACGAATGGATTTAGAAGCATGAAATAAATTTATAAAAACATTTTTTGCAAAAATCTGTGCAATTGATCGTGAATTTTCTAAACATGGCGAACGCATTGTTTTTATTTACAATAAACTAAAAAGGTACAAAAGTTGAATCTGAATAAATTTAATGAATTTGAAAAATGCCCATAATTTTTTTTCAAAGCCCATAATTTATACTATTAAGTATTTGAATCAATTAGGAGTGTCGTTATTTGAAGAAAAAATTCAATGCAATTGTTTTTACAAAGATTTATTTGATTTAAGTTAGCTTTTAAAGATGGATAGTGTGGATTTTGAAGAGTTGTATAACAGAAAATCTACAGTATTCGATATCACAAGCGAGGAAAAAACTATTGGTAATTCATTCCAACAATTATATTTCAATCCACTTTGTTATCAATAATTTTTCTCGCTTTTCATCAATCAATCACTAATTATTAAATAATTATTTTTTGTATACCGCCATTAACAAAGTAAATGAAAGCGCTCAGCTATCACGTTCTGAACAAATACGTCTTCAGGCCACGACGGAAAGCTATGAGTTATTCAGTTGAAGTAAGAGAAGAGCGTATTTAAGCCTTAAATTTTAAGGAAAGAGCGCTATAGAAATTGATTTGATTGATTGATTGTAAAGAATTCCATAGAAAAGGACCGTAGTAAGAAAAAGAACGTTGAGCAAAAGAGTGTTTAACTGAAAAACGAAAAGAACGCTAAATGTAGATGATCTTAGACCAGATTTATAGGGTTTTGTTTAATTAGATTTTAAAGATAAATTGGAGCAGTACAGTTATGAAGTTTAAACATATTTAGGCATATTTTAATCTCGAAGATAACCAATGTAACAAACGAAGATAAGGAGAAATATGAGGAAATTTGGGAGCACGAGCATCAAGACAAGCAGCACAAATAAAGGCTTCATTTAGAGGAGCTAAAGTAGTATCAGGGAGGCCATAGTAAAGAGAGTTGCAATAATCAATCCTGGAGAGAACTAGAGAAAATAAAATCATGCATATTTATAATGCGCCAAGGCAGGCAGCTGAGGCGCCACTCACACAACATAAGTCTTGAAACACCGCATCATATACACTAGGTATATGATAGCTCATGGTTAATTTAAGAAGCTGCAAAGTAGCATCATCAAGAAAAGGAAGAAGCTGTTTAATACGACGAATGTGGAAATAAAAAGATTTAGAAACAGATAACATTTAAAAAGCTAAAGACAGGCCAGAATCAAAGATAATACCAAGGTTACATATAGAAGATGAAAGGTTTAGAGATAATGAGTGAGGGGAGGCAAAACTAAAAAAGGAAGGGATAGTAAAGATTTTGATGTTTTATTAAAAGAGATGAGTCCAAATTTGTCAGGGCTTAGCTTGAGAAACATAGATAAAGCCCAAGAGATTATAGATTGAACACAGAGAGTTATTTTATCAACAGCAAGGTCAAGAGAAGAGTCAGTGAAAGATGTATAAATATAGGAGTCATCAGCATAAATTTGACTATTTAAGGAAGATGAAGAAATAATATTAGGTAGTTCTGAGGTGTAGAGAATAAAAAGTAAAGGTCCAAGGATTGAGCCCTGTGGAACACCATAAGATAAAGAAACAGAAGAAGAATGAGAAGATTCTATTGATACATAAGAAGTTCGCTCTGAAAGGTAGGATTTAAGCCAGTTAAGGGAAGATCCAGAAATATTATGGAATAATCTAAAACATTTAGTAAAAGAATATGATCAACAGTATCAAAAGCAGATGAAAAATCAAGGCATAAAAGATGAGTAGATGCATAAGAATCAGAAGTTAAAATAAGGTCATTATAGAGTATAAGTAAAGCAGTTTTATTGGAGTGGCCAATTCTAAAACCAGATTGAGAGAAAGGAAGTAGTGATTATTTTTCTAGATAGAAGATTTATTGTTGAGAAGTAACTTTTTCGAAGACCTTAGAAAGAAAGTGAAGAAAAAGCAGCTTTTTAAAATTTTAAGAGCAGAGCTATATGAAAAAAATATGATGATAAAAGCAATATGAAAATTATCCTTAATCACTCAGTACTTTCTAACTCATCAGCCAATACAGGTAGTCGTTTGTGCTACAGAAAATGCATTTTTTTAAAACTGTTTAACGTTGTCAAAAATGTCCATTATGTATTTATGTTGTTAACTTCGAATGAATAAACTGCTAATTTGTTGATTGTGAAAAAATTTCCAAAAATTATTTAACTTAAGCCATTCAATTCGTGTTATTCATTTCATGGGTCGTTTCGACTTCAATAAAATATTTTAGTTAAGGAATTGAAAAAATAAAATACTTCAATAAAATATTTAAGTTAATGAATTAATAAAACCAATAAAATTTTCATTTAATAATAATAATAATGACGTGCATTATTATAGGGGTGTATAACCCGAACGGGCTTCCAGGCCACTAAGGCTGCATATTTTCATTTGCGCCTTTGGGTTACTAGGGCATTGGTTGCACTTGAACCTAGGACCTTTTCATTATTGGTCAAGCCGAGAGTCGTTGCCGACTCAGCTACTCATTTACTAAATTTTTAGCTTTGATTGGATCTTATCCATCTGTCTTCGAGGATTGATAGGATGTCCATCCGAAGAATTAAACAACTCGCGGGGTGACACACCTGGATGAATTAAACATCGCTCAAAACGCATAGGATGTACCGATTGAGTGCATCGGATGAATTAAACAATTCACCCTTTATAAATATTGAAGTTTTTACTCATTAGTCTTTCTATTCTCAGTCATTAAATTATATAGGAAGCTATGTTTTGAAATTTGGTATAAACTTGCAACATGTTTCGAGCAACGTTTCCACAAAGAAACTAGTTCAGTCCCGTGCATGATGATGAATATTTCATTTTTAACATACTATCATTCATTCTTATTATTTAAAAAATTTAAAGTTTCAAACAAACTTAACAGAAAACAATGATAAGACCAAGGAAGACTTCGAAGTATACAGTCAAGAATTTCTTTCGAAGGCGAAAGTCAATTCGGTGACTGCTAAGCCATTCAATTTTGACGAAATAGCAGACAAATGTGAGAAGCTGACACAAGATGGTGGTGTCATGAAGCTGTTGTCAAAAAGAGGAATTGGACCAATAGTTCCAGCGTTCTCATCAGTGCTAAGTAATTAAATATAATTTTATATCGATATCTATAATTTTACATATTTTCAAAATATTTAATGCGTTTTAATGAATACATATACGATAGGGTTATGATTTTTTGCCCCTCATATTCCTGGGTCATAAATCGATGAATAATCGTTAAGAAAACATGAATAAGTTTTTAATTAAATTTTTCTGATGAAAAATGTCACCCCAAACCATAAGTTCAAATTTCTTGAACATATACATTAGGGTTATGACTTTTTTGTATCACTAGGTAAAGGTACTAAATATTTTGAAATCAAAATAAATTTTAACGGCGTTAATCGAAAGTTAACGTAGATTAAAGCACAGCTCTAATATATATACATATAAGGGTATTGAAATAATACTATTGAAATTTCGACAGTAAAATTCAGTGCGTATGTGGAGTTTTCAGATGAGCCCTTTGACTTCTGCAAGGTTCCAGTCACCATCGACTTAGGTTCATTTCTCTTACATATCTCAATTTTAAATCAAGTCAATTTTAGATATTTATTATAAATAATGTTTCAAAGAATCACCAGCTTAAAAACTTCCGTTCTTTCCATCATACATGCACTCACTTAAATATGCATCCTAATGATCCTGCTTATATTACACAGGTCTAGATTAATCCTTTCACGAAACTTTGATCACCCCACCTTTTATTCAAACAATTCTCTTCCTTCCCCCTCCTTCCTCCATCAAGGCACCTCCATGCTGAAAGGCATGAACGTAGCTCTGGCGAGCATGCGAAAGGCCGAAAAGGCCTCTTTCTACTTGCAGCCACACTACGCCTATGGAAAACTAGGCTGCATCAAGCCTCTGGTGCCTCCGAACTCCACATGTTTGTCTTTGCTTTGCATCTTGGGCTTTATGGGCTTGTGGGCTTAGACTGTACCAAGTACTTACAATGCGATAACTTAAGAATTAAATTTTATTTATTATTTCACGTTGTTTGTAGTTTCAAAATTTTGATCACTAATACATTCAATATAGGGTTCATAATTTCGGCTCTAATAGAATGTGTGATTTCATACAGGCTTGTTTGTGATCGAGATGGTGGAGTATGAGGAGAAGGGAGGTGCTGCAGAGTTTTTCGACCTTCCTCCGGTGCATATGATGATTTCTTAAAGTGTTGATGATGAAAGATAGTGGTATTAATAATGTTTTAAGAAATCTAAAACGAATCTTGGCAGGTCTTGCGAAAAATTTAACCCTTAAACACCAATCGAAAAAAATAACGTTGGCGTCCGCATGGCTCGAATTGACGGTGTTTTCACTAAACAATTATTATTTTTGAGTTATAGTGATTTTTTTATAACTTTTCCATATATTTGTATGAATAATTCTCAGAATTTACTTCTTTTTAAAAAAGATGTCACTATCCTAACGGATTTATAATACAATACAATTCAATACAATACAACGACGAATATTTTTAACGTGGCGTAAACCCGGACGGGCTTCAAGACCACTTGGTTATGGAAAATTTGATAATAATATTAATGATAGATGAATAAATGGAAAGTATAGGAGAAGTAAGGTATTGAAATTTAACAGTAAAATCATATATATATATATATATATATATATATATATATATATATATATATATATATATATATATATATATATATATATAAACACATGTATCCATATATATACACACAGATATATACATATATATTTATATATATATATAAATTTTAAAGATTGAAACTGAAATGATAATGACAATAAATTTAAGAAAAAAAAGTAAATATCTATATTATATTATTATTATCATTTATTATTATTATTATTATTTACAATTATTATTGACCATTTGTAAAAATATAAAAAAGAATGAAATTGGGAAGCAAGAAATTGATTAATGAAAAATGAGCAGTAAATTTGTAATTTATTGTTATCGGTCGAACAAGTACGTTTTCAGGGAACGGCTGAATGTCGCGGTCGAGCTCGGGGATTTGAGTCTATTGGGAAGACTATTCCAAAGAGTCGGCGCTGCAACAAAAAAGCTTCTTGCACCTGCATACTTGAGTTTGTAGCTCTGTGGAACTACATCTCTTGACCTAGCAGACCTGAGTCTTTCCCTCTGGGGAAGACTTGCTCTCATGACAATGCTACTCGACAAATAATCTGGGCACTCATTAGACAGACACTTGTGCATTAACAAGATGTTTTTGTATTCAATTCTATTTTCAACACGAAGCCAGTGAAGCTCTTTGAGAACAGGGCTGATGTGATCATACTTTCTAGCACCTGTTATGAGCCTAGCTGTGGTGTTGATTATAGACTGAATTTTCTGCAGCTGCGTCATTGGCAACCCAGTAAGAATGATATTGCCATAGTCAATTCGACTGAGAACCAAAGCAGAAGCCAATGTTCTCAGTGAGTCCTTGGTCAATAACCATCTTATGGATCGTATTTGGCGTAAAGAAGTAAAGCAGGTTTGAGTCATCTTGTTGATGTGTGTCGTCATGGTGAGGTCTTTGTCGAGATAAACTCTTAGGTTTCTGACACTATCGGAAGGAATTATCTCGTTCTGACAAATGCGAACTGGATCTTTGGGAGTGTGAGTAGAGTTTCGACGGGATGAGAGCCAGATAACTTCAGTTTTGCTTGAGTTAAGTTTCAGTTGATTGGCACCCATCCAAGCAGCAATTTCATCAATGCATGATGACACCCTTGCTTGCAGGTCAGCCTGATGACCTTTAATGCAATGACCGTAAATCTGGGTGTCATCAGCGTACTGATGAAAAGCGAGCTCATGTCTAGCTGCTATTCTTTCCAAATCTCCAGTGTACAAAGAGAACAGTAAAGGACCAAGGACTGAACCTTGGGGGACTCCTACAGCGGAAACCGACATTGTCGATTTTGTCCCACTACAGCGGATGTCAAAACATCTGTCATTTAAGTAGTCCCTAAACCATTCTAACGCAGAGTCAGAGAAACCATAGGAGATGTGCAGTCTTCGGAGCAGTGTTGCGTGATCTACCAGATCGAAAGCTGCCGATAGATCAAGCAAAACTAACAATGTAAGCTTACCGTCATCTGCTGCCCTAACGATGTCTGAAAAGACTTTGGTTAAGGCAGTTTCTGTCGAATGATGACGACGGTAGGCTGACTGCAAGGGAGGGAAAAGATGAAATTCTGCGAGGTAGTTGACTACTCTGTGGAGAACTAATCTTTCCATGAGTTTGGACAGCACCCTCAAGTTTGAAATAGGCCTGTACGACGAAGTTTCAGTGAGTTTAAGACTTGGCTTCTTGAGCAGTGGCGTGATGTCAGTTTAAAAAAAATAAATGTCAAGTTTTGTATAGCGCCCGGGCACGCAACTGAAGCGCCACTCACACGAGATAAGTCGTGAAACACCGCATCATATACACTAGGTATGTGATAGATCACGGTTGGCTGAACAGGGATTCGAAACTGGCGACCTTTAAGTTGCAGGTCTAACGACTTACCATCTAAGCCAACCCGCTCACCAAGTAGGCCGACTTGAAGGACTTCGGAACCCTGCCTGCCGAAAAAGACCTGTTGAATAAGCTCACTAAAAAAAGAGCAATTATTCCAGATATCTCCTTCAACAGCCATGTAGGAACCGGGTCATTCGAGCACTGCTTATTCGGAAGCCCTTGAATAGCCCTAACTACTTCTTCTTCGTCGACTATGCTGAACCCATTCAAACTGAGCCCGTGCTCGCAGAATGAAAATGTTGGGTCATCTTGGTAGAGGTGAACCATTACAGGCATTTTGGTCTGTGTATTAGCCAATTTGTATCACGAAATATATGTGAATTAATATCTTAATGCCTAAGATTTGATTGAATTAATATCAGAATTTTTTGAAGCCCAAAAAAAAATAAAGTTTGCTTTAATGGGCACTGATCATGACATGTGCCAATACAAACTATCAAATTCCACATGAGTATGTAAAGGTGGATGAAAAGTTTGTACCATTTTGAAGTCGTTTTAGTTTAGAACAGTACATGCCATCTAAATCGGGAAAATATGACTTTAATCTTGGTGCCTTTTTGATGCCAAAACGGGTTATTATTTGAAAATGAAGTCACTTTTTGGTAATGATCACGAGGGGAGTCAATTCGAAATTTTTTGAATCGCTGCTGTAATCAACCTGATAGAACATCTGGATGCTTGACTAACAGTTGTTACGAATAATTTTTTACTTTACTAGAATTGCTCCCTGAAATGCAAAATCGCTGTATTGGATTAGTGAGAACTGTATGCATAAATCTTCGAGTATTACCCAAAGAAGTTAGAGAAAAAAGAAAATTTAGATTGTGTTACTATCATTTTGTATGGCATTTATTAGTAGAAAACAAACATTTCCTTAGACAAAATGTTTTTTTCAACATATGATAGACGTTTCAGCATTCAATCTTTTCATTTTTTGGTAATTAGTGGAAAAAATAATTATTTTATACATTAACTTTTTTTAAATTTAAAAGTTTGTGAATATATTTTATGTTAACATTAGTCGAAATTTGTTGAAAAAAACTACTGCATTAATGATCGATAATCAATTAAAGAATAAAATCTTAATTGGCATCTTTGTTCACCAGGCTGAAAGGGGAGACGTTCCATTTGATGTAATACTGGGCATCGCTCGCATCAAGAAAAAGGTTTCTTCTTAGCTTTTTCAGTCATTCTATTAATCTTCATTATTACTTTATTGAAAATATAAAAGTGATTTAAAAATTAAAGAGAAAAAAATGAAACATAAACATAAACAATGCAGAATAAGACTATAAAACATCATCAAGTTCAAGTATAAAATGTAGAAAATTCAAACGGTGATAGAAAATAAGTTACAGAAATCAAATTTTCATGAAAAAATTAACAAATTATAGAAAATGGAAACTTTATGAAAAATGCGGAAGATAGGTAAAAATAGAATAATCGAATGTTAAGTAAGAATCAAAAATTAAATCCAATGTTACTTGAAAATTAAAAAACAAATTTCTTTATTTAAAGTAACAAAAATCATTTGATCACAGATAACAATAGAGCAATTTGAAATTATTCAGAGTTTTCAAGTTTGTAAATTGTGTTTAACAAATTAATTTATTTTATTTATTTATTATGAAATACAAAAAAAAATTTAGGAACATAAAAATACACTGCAGAACGCAAAATAAAAATCATTCAAATGATGTTCGGCGTAGAGTGTTTAATCTAATGAAAGAACTATGTATTTTGGAATATTGCTATATATCTGGAGGAGTGGCATTTAGCGTGGTCCAATTACCATATGCACCGCTTTGGCGGATCTGACCCATAAATTTTACAAAGTTAAAAAATTATTCACATTTTGAAAATTTTAAATTTAATCACTACTTTTTTCAGTTTTAGTTTATTTTAAATCTAGTATTTCTATTTTAATATCGTTTTAGTTTTGAAAAAAAATCTAAATACTCACATGTTTTCTCTGCATCACACACACACATACGCAAATGCAAAAAATGTCGAGATACCATTCGAAGAATTTTTACTCCACAAAATGTTAGAAATCGCCTTCGTTAAAAGGATATGCACTGGGTGCCAATCAAAACAATGTGGAAAAGATTTATGACAAAACTTTTGTGTCTTACATTTCTTTTGGTTTTCTCCCTAATGCACCACTGTTACCATACTGCCGTTGCAGGAGGCTCAGAGACACTTCAAGAACAAGGATTACGAACGAGCCAAAGCCATCTATGAAAGGGTACCTTAGTACTTTTTCCCATGAATTTGGGTTGATAATTATAAAAGCTAAAGACATAAAATTATTCAACTTTTGGTGCCGTGCGGTTATTTCGACAATACTGAAAAATATATAATATTTACATTGATCACCTGTCTCAGCGTATAAACTTGCATCATACCAGATGAGCAAGGATCTGGCAAAGTACCATCCTGAAGATGACAAGGAGAACTTCGAGCATAAAGATGTGCGTTCATTCATTTATGATAGTACAACTTTCCATTATTTATTTTATATAATTTTCAATAAAAAAACCACTGTACAAAGCCCTCATCATATCTTGAAGACCTTTTCGTACACTTGAACGATCGTAAACGATATCCTTGTCTAGCCAACAATCGTCACTGCATCGTCTTACCCAAACTCTCGCACACAAGCACCAGCACACACCATGTCAGATGCTGCTGAAGATGCTCTGCAACACGTGCCTCTGCCATCTGCTCCTGCGCCAGTTCGACTCCTGCCTCAGCACCGCCTCCCAGGCCCTCCTCGTCGAACCGCAGTGCGCCAAGGCTCTCTACTTCAAAGCTAAAGTGATGGTGATGATTGTGATGTTATGATGATGATAATGATGTTATGATGATGATTGTGATGATGATGATTATGATTGTGATGATGATGATTATAATGATTGTGATGATTATGATTATGCTCCATTGCAGAGTTTTTATTTGTTGTAAGTAAATCTGTTCCACGATTAAAAATTTTAATCTCCGTTAATCGTTCGATTAAACATTTTAATCGTGCGTTAATCGTATTTTAAGGCAATGTTTTTAGCCTATTTGACATTAGTATAAAAGAATATAAACAAAGAATTTTCTCACAAATGTAATATAAATTTTATCAGAATTTATTTATAAAGGTAATCCACATTTGAAAGAAACAAAATTAATCCATAAAAGATAAAAATGCAATTGTCACATATTCTTTTTGAGCCAGTTACTCAAGCAAACAAGTTTTTCAACATTAGTTGGATCTAGAGACTCTTTTCTTGCTAACTATGTGTCCTGACAAGCTGAATAGACGTTCACATGGAACTGTACTTGCAGGAGATGACACGTACTTTCTTGCCAGTTTCTCAAGAGTCGGATATGCTCCTTCGTGTTGCTGCCACCAAACAAGAGGACAGCTCTCAAAGCCTACCTCAGATTCTGTTCTATAACGTTGAATTATTGAATTTGTCATCATTGATGTATCTTCAGAATCTGAAGTTACATATGTTCGTAGTCGCTTGTTTGGTGAAGGCTGTATAGTTTTGGAGGTTTTCTTATCTTCTTATAGTTTCTTCAACTCTTTCATTTGTTCAAAGACATTTTAAGTTTTTAAATCGGGGGTCTAACGATGTGGCAATTTTTAACCATTGGATATTCTGATTAATCGTTATCTGCTCCAGTTCGGAAAGAAATTTATTGTATGAAACAAATGCTGGATCATCTTCCGAAGCGCCTATTTTTGTGTAAAGTGACAAATTGCAAGTATCTCTATAAAACATGTTACGTAATTTTCACCCCCGAGAAGTTCTGTTGCAAATCTAGAAGGAATGAGACGTTTTTTGATGAAATTCACTTTTCCCTATTCGTTTTTTGATAGTAAATTAAGAAAGTGTTTGTGTTCCCTTGCTTACAATGTAGGCAACACAGCAAAAACAGTTTATTTTTTATACATTTAAATGCATTACAATGCTTTAATGCGTTAATTTTTTTAACGGGCGTTACTTGATCAACGCGTTAATTGAAAGTTAACTCAGATTAAAGCACAGCTCTAATTGAATGCCTTTATCTTGAAGGCGAGTTGTTGCATACTTCAAAATCGAAGGTGTCATTCTGTTAGCACTTGAAGCACTTTTGTATATTTTAACAAAAATGGTGACAATGATACGAATAGCAGCACTCCATCGACACAGGCGACCTTCCTGACTGGCGACGTGGAGGGGGCGTTGGTGCTGATGCTGCAGGCCCACCACATTGTGCCCAAGGACAAGGACATCAACCTGCAGCTGGATCTCATCAACAAGTGAGGGGCGGTCTCATGGGAGCTTGCAGACCAATGCAGGATCTTCCTTCTGCCAATTATTATAGTATAGAGCATTCATTAACTAAGCATCGCCCACCTGTTGGTGGTGCCAAGTTTATTGAATTGATCTCAAAAATGTCTAGCTGAAACAAAATTTAAAATTAACATTTATTCAAAATGTTAATGAGGGCCGGAATGACGTTTGTGGTTAACTGTTTGATCCATATGGCGTAACTTTTACTTGAACAAATTATATTGAACATTATATCACATTTAATTAATTAATTAATGTCAGTTTTGTATAGCGCCCGGGCACGCAACTGAAGCGCCACTCACACGACATAAGTCGTGAAACACCGCATCATATACACTAGGTATATGATAGCTCACGGTTGGCTGTACAGGGATTTGAACTGGCGACCTTTAAGTTGCAGGTCTAACGACTTACCATCTAAGCCAACCCGCTCGCCAATTGGAAACGAACTAGAAATTGTTTCGAATTTTGCTGTAACTTGTCCAACGCTGGGTATGCTTTGAACTCGCCTCATACAGAACTCGCCTAGTGAACTAAATCTTTTTTTAATCTCATTTCATTCAAAACTCAATAAGGAAAACACAAAAATATTTTATTCATTTTAATTGTTTACATATTTATTTAATATTAATTTATATATATATATATATTCTAAATATATATTTTTATCAGTATTCTAAATGGTTAAATCTTGTGGGGCGTTCAGATAAGCCACAGAACAAAATCTATAAATATCTTCAATCCTCGATAAATATACTTCTTTGGCTAATAACATGAATGTGCTGAAATTTGAAATATACATTTAAAATTTATAAAATGTAAATAAATCTTTTTTTAATTTAGAAAATTTAGATACAAAATTTAATCATTTGATTTAAATTGAATTAAATAAATTTATTTTTTTGAATTTAAATGTGTTATAATTTAAAATATAAATTTAAATATCTGAAATTTAATTTTTTTTTAAATTAGAAAATTTAGATAAGAAATTAAATTAAATCTATTCATTTATATGCAATGTGAAAACAGGAAGAAAGACCAAGAGATTATTTTCAGTGAAGTTGTCAAACCCAATCAATCAATCAATCACTAATTATTTGTATAGCGCCCTTTACTAAGTGAACAAAAGCGCTCTTCAAATAAATTTGTTAAATAAAACGGTTTTTAGACCACTACCAATATATGTATATATATATATCAATTTAAATATAAAAAAACAATCAACCTCAATAATCAACCAAAAAATGAGAATATAATCTCACTTTCAATACAGGGTTTTTTCTCTGTAATAAGATTTGATTTTAACGTTTGAATGTAGTTCATTTAAGAAGTTTGTTAGTATTAATAGAACTCATACATAAAACAATCACAGTTCAAGAAGGAAGACCAGGAGACTATTTTCAGTGAATATGCCACAAACATTGAGATTTAAGTTTTTTGTTTTCCCTTGTCAAAAATGTTTAATGAAAAAGAAATAAGTTTAGTTGCGCATAAAGATAAAAGTATACTAACGAATAAATATTTTTGACCAAATTTAATTAAAGCATTTTCAAATAGAATAGTTAATATAAATTTAACCTTAGGCCCTTTCACATACATTTTTCCGCATCCAATTGCACTAACACTTGTCGTTTTTTTACCATACAGCTATTTAAATACTGGAAAATTGTCTATAACATTTGTTATTCTCATTTGCATACGTCAACAATTACAACGTAAAAGTCCAACGTAGGTTGTAGGTTAACTGCACCCGCGCTGCAGGTCTTAAATGCATCTTTGTTTTTGCGCGTTTCTTCTTAAAATGCGATTTTTGTGAAAACCCTAACTCTAACCCTAACCCTAACCTTAACCCTAAATTAACATTTTTCTGTAAAAAAGAAGAAACGCGCAAAAACAAAGGTGCGTTTAACACATGCAGCGCGGGTGCAGTTAACCTACAACCTCCAACGTAAATCTTGTGGCA
Organism: Piscicola geometra; assembly: GCA_943735955.1. Lineage (NCBI taxonomy): Eukaryota > Metazoa > Annelida > Clitellata > Hirudinida > Piscicolidae > Piscicola > Piscicola geometra. The sequence continues at coordinate 8,364,839 of OX030957.1, read as the reverse complement.
GAAATATAGAACCAAAATCCTTCTATATTTCCACCGAAAATATAATTTATTGAAATTGAAATGCAAAAGGCATTTATAAGAAAACGGCTAAATTCTCTAAATCAATAAAAGTTTTAATAAAATATATAATAAACTATAAATTAGAGCCTGAAAATTAAATTTATCGTCTTTTTTAATCTCGATAAAGTTAAAATAATTTTTACGAATTATCAGTCACTCTAGTTAATTTTTTTTAAACTTTTATTTTTAACAAAATTCTGTGGCCTATTCAAACGCCCCACAAGTTTCACGCATTCTAAATACAATTAGAATACTTTTTGGCAATTTTATAAATACTATTTGGATACTACACTTTGAGACGCTTCAAAGAAATAATGATTTGCGAATACTTTTTGAATGATGGAGGATCTAAATGAGGCGGGTTCTAGGCAAACAGTTATTCACTTGAGAATGAAGATGATGATGATGATGATGATGATGATGATGATGATGATGATGGTGATGATGATGAGGATGATGATTATGATGAAGATGTTCATGATGATAATGAAGGGCTGTAGGCGAGAGGAAGAAGGATCAGAAGGTGGTGTGTCAAAAAATGCTGAATGAAGAAGGCTCCCCAGACGCTGGCCAGTCCGACCATGCTCAAGGTGGTTTCATTTGAAGGGACATTTAGGATGGCTGAAGTGATGAAGACAAAGAGGAGGAGGGAAGGAGGGTGGTATTAATGTTTCCATGTTGTGTGCACTCACAAATTGAAGCACATGCACTTTTTAAATTGCAGACTTCAAAAGCCTGTCAGAAGACTTGAGAGAGGAGATTTCTTTACAACTCAAGTGATATCTTGTTTTTTACATTTTCGAGTTTATCTTTATGTCTGATGGCATTTCGGTTTAATTTATGCTTGAATCTTCTACGGCTAAATTTACATTCGCAAAAGATTTCGATAAATTCATTTCTGCGGCTACGGAAGTAAATTTTATAAACTTAAAGAAATCAATTTAAAATAATCATTCTATATTTTCACGGAAAATATAATTTATTGAAATTGTTTTAATTAAGGAGGCAAAAGACATTTTTACAAAAACGGCTAAATTCTCAAAATCATTCAAATTTTTCATTAAATATATAATAAACTATAAATTAAAGCCAGAAAATATATTGTTTTTTTATTTTTTACCTTTATTAATCTCGATAATTTGACAAATAATTTTTTCACGAATTTCCAGCCCTTCAGCTGTAAATTTAGCCACAAAATATTCAAGCTAAATACCTTAATGAACTTTCAAATGGTTATTTATTTATAACTTTAAAGCCATCATACTTCTTTTGGAAAACGACAGTTGAATAAGTGTTTTAAAAAATTTCAAATTTTAACTTATTTTAGGAATGAGAATTCGCTTTATAATCAAATATTTTAAGAATCCTACCTCAAACCATAATCTAGAATATAGTGCGCAGTTTTTGAATGGATAAAAATTTAATTCTCAGATTTTTAAAAAATATTCAATTGTTTGCCGTTCTCGAATAGGCGGCTTTCTCAAAATGTCCGTCATATTGGCCAATTTGATTGGGAGCTATAGCCATTTTGTATCTTCACTCAAAATAGAATCCTATATTTGCATGTTTTTTCTTAGCTATATCATATGCGGTTGATATCTACTAGAATTTAACTATGATTTTCATTTTTGTTGAAGAAAAATATTTAAAGATATATTTGAATTAAAGATTTGATAGCCAAAAACATATATTTCATGAATTTTTCTGTGTCATGTTCATGGATCCGATTATTAAATGTATGCTTGGAAGTTTATAAATGCAGATCTGTGATTCTAGTTTAGAGCAAAATCTAAAAGTAGTGTTCGAATTGGACGGGGCATGTATTTATGTAGACAGCGGGATTGCCAAGCAGTAAAATGCAATGTCGCCAAATTGCGTGGATGTTTCAGAGGGTCCTGCGCTTTTTTTGAAAAAGACAACCTATACAAAATGCAAGAACCTCCAAACTTTTTTGCTACCACAGTGACCTCAAAGACTCAGAGGACCTTTCACAGAGCATCAGTCTCTCGCGGGAGAACTTCAGCAAGGACGAACTCTCGTGCATCTGCGCCCTGGCATCCTCTGCTGGCCTCCGCTCATACCACAAGGACAATGTGAGTCATGCTTGAGCGTAATTTATTATAATGATCCATGAGTATCACTCTCTATAATGGGGGGTGATACTGATGATTCGCTTGATTGGTATCATAATTGTATAATAAGTTCAATTAGAGCCTGATTCGTTTCACAGCCATATCAATTTTTATCTAATTATCTCACACTAAAAATACTTTTAAAAAGTATAATGATTTTCTCGCTTCCACATATCTAAAATATAAAATTCCATTTTATTTCAGGCCTTGGTTATTGCTAAGATTTGAAAATATTTTCAAGACACTTAAAACTGCTTTTTTTTTCATTATATTGAAACATTGAAAGAAGTTTCAAGTAACTTTTTATTTGAATCAGAGATGTTATTTAGTTACATTTTTTATCATTAGAGTTTTACTTCATCACCCATGGCTGTTTTTCAATGTCATTGATCTCAATAAATCTGAAGTTTGCCTAAAGTGTTATATCAAACGCATCGTTCAATCGTATGTCATTTGATATAGAAGTGTCGAGGACTCAGATGGTGAGCCAGCACCTCCTTCTGTTCCTCACCACCTTTCTCTTCTTGCATCCTTTCCTGCTCTTGCGTCTGCTTTTCGTTCGCTTGCAACTCGATCTTTCTCTTTCTACGCTCTCTTCCTTTTCCATTGACTGTTGACAAATTGACAGGTTAGGTTTTATAGATTTTACATAATATATTTTCGAAAATTTATTTCAATTGTTTTTCAACTTTCTCAAAGTTGTTGAAAAAAATTTAAACAAAATAAATGTTTTAAAAAATTAATTATAAAGGAAATAATTATCCTTACTTTTGGTGCCATTTTCATTATATAAGTATTCTGTAAGTTATGTGAAAAATGATTATTTAGAAAAACTATGAACTAGCTATGACGTTCAATAACTACGTCAATAAATACCAAAAAAATTAATTTATTTGATTAATGATTTTTACAATTGTTTTACTTTTAGTCACTCCATTTAAATTAAACTATCAGCCATCACTTTTCTAAATCGTAAACCAAAATTTATTATAAATTTATAACTTCTCTTCAGTTTTGACTATCATTATGTTTTCCTCAAAGACTTCAAACTTCGAACGTCTCTTAGGTTTGATCTTTCAAAAATATTTTATTTCACATTCACATGATATTTAATCATTTCGTATTCAAGATAAAGCGACAAGCAAACTCCTGCTAGAACCTGAATGGGAAGCCATTATGCAGATTTGTGACATTCTTCGTCAAGGAGATGTCCAGTAGGCTAATAGTTTTGTTTGAAAAAAATTCAAGTAATATAATTTTAAAAATTCCAAGTCAAAACTCGTATGAGATAGTCTTTCAAGCAATTGTGACGCCATAACTTACTTACGAAATATTAAATTATTTAATGTTTTAACAGGACATCTCAAGCCTTAATGTCAATAAGGAAGAAGATTGACAATGATAATTACCACATCTGCAACTATGGCTTACTGGTTAGGAAAATACTACTACTAATAAAATCACTATTTTATTGAAATGCCATTTACAAAGAATGAATATTTTTGCCAAAACTTCTACATCTACATCAGTGCTATCACACATAATTATTACACAATGGGGGGAAATAAAGATTAGGGTAGGGCATATAGTTACTATATTATAGTAGTTTACAAAAAGGGTTTTTTATTTTTTTCAAAACCTTTAAAAAATATTTTTAAAATTAATTTTACTTCAAATTGTTTAAACTAAATTAAATCTTCTGATTATTGTAAAACTGTCACCGAAAATAACACAAATCGAAATGTTCCAATATAAGCATAGACAGCGATCTTGGGGGGGTCTTGGGTTCTGGACCCTAACACTTTTTCGTCTGCCTTAATGTGGACCCTCACTTTTTTCATTAAAAACATTTTTAAATTCTCCTTTTGATACAAGCATAATCGTCAAACATGGCGTAAAACAGAATACTTATAGAGCAACACATTGTGAGTATGTCTATTTATAGTGATAACTGTCCAAAAACAAAATTATTCTTTGCTTAATTAAATATTTCTATCAAAACAGAAGGTAAAAAATGTTTTTTCAAGTGGGATTATGGGGTCTGGAACTAAGGATCGTCCATGTTGGGTAGGAACTCCCCAATGTTGCTGCAGATCGCCGTCCCTGAATATAAGACAATATAAATAAGTTTAAAATAATCTCAGCCTTAACCTTTTAATTATCTTTTTACAAAATGTAACACATTTTTATGCTTATTGTGAAAATGTTCATGAAAAATGACAAAAGCTAAAATTGCTTCAATATAAAACAATATAAATAAATTTAAAATCATCATGAATATAGCAGCTTGATCAACAGACACTGGTGTGGCACTTTGTCAAATGCTCTTTCCAAAAAGTCCAGAATGGCAAGGTAATGTTGTTTGTCTTTGTCTGGGACTTCAGGAGTTGAGCTGCCCAACTGTGCCTCTTTCCGAATCCATGCTGGCAGTCAGTGAGGGTGTTGTGCGCTAGGCTTATGACATTTTTGCAAACTTATAATCGGATTTTTTCAAAAGACGATTTTTTAATGCAAAAACACTAGAATGAATCGTCATTTAAGATATTATTTAAAAAACTACACGCTTAAAGTCAAATATCTTATATTTACAATATTTCTCATGGTGTAAGGACATTCGAAAATTAAAATCTGAATAAAAAGTGGAAATGTCATAAGCCGACTGTACACATGAAGGACACCAGGCCGCAGCTGCTTATTTTATACCTGTCTCCTTTGAGACACCTTGGCACTCCTCCATATATTTGGGATGCATCTTCTTGTCAGACCCTTCTGGCGGCAGGTGTAGCACTGAATTGCCTGCTCTTTTAACACTGGGAGCATGTCTAGGCCCGTTGCTGTTTTGTATACCTATTTTATCCTTAGGCTACTGACCTGGCTAGTGTATGGCCTAACTGTTTCTGATCATCAATACCAACCAGTAGCACCCCTTCTGTTGCTAAGAGAATAATAGAGGATCGTTCGAACGAGTTGATTGCCTGCAAGTTTGATAATTTCTTACTTACTAACAGATCTTTCTGAAAACCTTTGTAATATTTCCATTTTTGCAATTACCTGAATTTCTATTCCATGCTTTAGATTTTATTTCATTTGTTGTGTATCTTCTGCTTCTTGGATTGATCTTGGGTGAACGGGTAGCCGAGTCGGTAACGACCTCCAGCTTGACCAATAATGTAAGGTCGTAGGTTCAAGTGCAACCAATGCCCTAGTAACCCAAAGGCGCAAATGAAAATATGCAGCCTAAATGGCCTCAAAGCTCGCTCGGGTTATACGCCACTATAATAATGCTCGTCATTATGTTTGATCTTCTGCTTCTTGGCTTGTTCGTCTAGGTCAGCAACTTGTGTCGGCTTTCGATGTAGTTCCAGTAAGCTTGAGTCGTCAAGAGCTTGCTTTGGTCTTGTGCTTCTTGAATTTCGACCTTGACGAACAACACTGTCATGTTGTTGTCTGACTTGAGTTCTTCTGGTTGTCACTCCCGCCTTTGCCAGACGCCAGATGAACACTTCTCTGGCGCTTCAGTAGCGGCATCTAAGCTTGCCCTAATCATTAATGTCATTCCATAAAATGCAAAGCTTTCAAAATCTTCACGAACTTATGCACACGCCAAGGTGTTGGAGTCGGTGGTGAAGAACTGTGGCGCTACAGTGCACAATGCAGTCGCCACCAAGGAGTTCATGACCTACATGCACCAGCTTGCCAAGGTCACCTATATCCTCCATCGTATGCATGCTTGTCACTGCATCAATCATACATCATTAGTTTTTGTGCATTTATAATTCAATTTAATTCAATTAACTAATCAATTCAAGTCCATGAGTTCTTCAATCGACTTTCATAGAAGAAGCAAGACTCGTTGAGGGATAAGGTGCTCGAGCTGATGCAGGTGTGGTCGCATGCCTTCCGCTCCAAGCCGCAGTACAAGGTGATCCAGGACACGTTCACTGCCATGAAGGCTGAAGGTGGGGTGGAGTAGGATGAAGTGTGGGGTGGGAAGAGGGGATGTAGGGTTAACGAAATTTAAAAACAGCTCTAGTAATTTCCTTTAGTTCAATTCATACCACATCGAGGCACCCTTGCACAGGCTTCATCTTCCCTGCCCTGAAGGAGTCCGATGCGATGTTCACGTCGGAGAAGGCGCCTGACTGGATGGACGGGGAGCACTGCCACGAGTGCGTCGCTCAGTTCACCACCTTCAACCGCAAGGTGCCACTTCCATGTCTACAGACCTCTCAAATAACTTTCCTGTTGCATTTAATTAGTTATTTTTAATTAAATAACAATAAATTATAATTTATAATTTAATTAACAATAAATTATACTTTATAATTTAATTAACAATAAATTATACTTTATAATTTAATTAACAATAAATTATACTTTATAATTTAATTAACAATAAATTATACTTTATAATTTAATTAACAATAAATTATACTTTATAATTTAATTAACAATAAATTATACTTTATAATTTAATTAACAATAAATTATACTTTATAATTTAATTAACAATAAATTATACTTTATAATTTAATTAACAATAAATTATACTTTATAATTTAACTAACAATAAATTATACTTTATAATTTAATTAACAATAAATTATACTTTATAATTTAATTAACAATAAATTATACTTTATAATTTAATTAACAATAAAGTATACTTTATAATTTAATTAACAATAAATTATACTTTATAATTTAATTAACAATAAATTATACTTTATAATTTAATTAACAATAAAGTATACTTTATAATTTAATTAACAATAAATTATACTTTATAATTTAATTAACAATAAATTATACTTTATAATTTAATTAACAATAAATTATACTTTATAATTTAAATCGAAATCATTGATGCTGACTTAATATTTAAAATCCTTCTCTACACCACTACATCATTACCAGACCACACCACATCATTACCAGACCACACCACATCATTACCATAATCTAATTTAGTTTATTTATACTTAAATTTACTTGGAATTCAATTGATTGATCATTTGCAGCACCACATCACCACCACACGACAGCACCACTGCAGGGCGTGTGGCCAGGTCTTTTGCCACAAGTGCTCTTCTAAAGTTTCGATCATTCCCAAGTTCGGCATCGAGAAGGAAGTCAGGGTCTGCGACTCGTGCTACGAACAACTCAACAAGTGCGTCATCCACCTCCAACCCACTCTCCGTCATCCTCGTCTCATTTGCCTCTGAGTGCAGTAGTTCCAATGAATTAATGCTCTGCAAGCTCTCGCACCACCTTCCACCATCTTCCACCACTGCCACACACACACACACAGGCCTCAAACAGGCGAGAAGAAAGAGACCACCTTGCCAGTTGAGTACCTCAAAAGTCCCCTCTCCAAGCAGCCCCAGGTGCTCGTGCCACTGCCTTATTACCGTTGATACTGTGATGATGATGGTGATGAAGATGGTGATGGTGATGAGGATGGTTATGAGGATGGTTATGATGATGATGATGGTGATGGTTCTGTCCATGTCCGTTACATCTCACTCACACACACACACTCCATTAGGGTGCCAATCAAAACTATGGGAACAGATTTTCTTTGAACAAAATTTTAAAATTTATTTTGTTTCTATTGTGTTCAAAACTAACTGAGTAAAGTTTAATGAAATATATTTAGTCAGTGCGCAAACAAGACTTGAACCTTTTTGATTGTGTTTTCAAGAAAGAAAATGACGCGCATGACATTAATAATTAAATCTCCGGCAAACGCAAAGTTTAACAGAATAAAGAAAAAATACAAACATTTCATTAATTCAAGTTGTTTAATTCCTTTTTAAATTAGTTTATATTCCATAAAATGCAGTTATAGGACATTTTTTGTATATGTTATTGTTTTAAGATCGTTCTAAAACAGAATATTGATAACGCACATGAACACACACACGAACACACACACACACACGAACACACACACACACACACACGAACACACACACACACGAACACACACACACACGAACACACACACACGAACACACACACACAGGTGCCTACAGCGAAGACAGAGGCGGAGATGCAGGAAGAGGAGGAGTTGCAGCTGGCACTCGCCCTCTCCCAGAGTGAAGCTGAGGCCAAGGTGGGCGTCTTTTGTAGTAGTAATAGTAGTATTAGTAGTAATAGTACTATTAGTAGGAGTATAAGTAGTAGTATTAGTAATAGTAGTATTAGTTGTAATAGTACTATTAGTAGGAGTATAAGTAGTAGTATTAGTAATAGTAGTAGTAGTAATAGTACTATTAGTAGTAGTAGTAGTAATAGTACTATTAGTAGTAGTAGTAGTAATATAAGTCGAAGTATTAAATGTAGTAGTAGTAGTAGTAATATAAGTAGTAGTAAAAGTAGTATTAGTAGTAGTACTAGTAGTAATAGTACTAGTTGTAGTATTAGTAGTAGTAATAGTACTATTAGTAGTAGTAGTAGTATTAGTAATATAACTAGTAGTAGTAGTAGTAGTAGTAGTAGTAGTATTAGTAGTAATAATAGTACTAGTAGTAGTAGTAGTAAAAGTAGTAGTAGTATTAGTATTAGTAGTAGTAGTAATAACAGTACTATTAGTAGTATTAGTAGTAGTAGTAGTAGTAGTAGTAGTAGTAGTAGTAGTAGTAGTAGTAGTAGTAGTAGTAGTAGTATTAGTAATATAACTAGTAGTAGTAGTAGTAGTAGTAGTAGTAGTATTAGTAGTAATAATAGTACTAGTAGTAGTAGTAGTAAAAGTAGTAGTAGTATTAGTATTAGTAGTAGTAGTAATAACAGTACTATTAGTAGTATTAGTAGTAGTAGTAGTAGTAGTAGTAGTAGTAGTAGTAATAGTACTATTAGTAGTAGTAGTAGCATTAGTAATATAACTAGTAGTAGTAGTAGTAGTAGTAGTATTAGTAGTAATAATAGTACTAGTAGTAGTAGTAGTAAAAGTAGTAGTAGTATTAGTATTAGTAGTAGTAGTAATAACAGTACTATTAGTAGTATTAGTAGTAGTAGTAGTAGTAGTAGTAGTAGTAGTAGTAGTAGTAGTAGTAGTAGTAGTAGTAGTAGTAGTATTAGTAGTAGTAGTAGTAGTGATAAAAATAATAATAGTAAATAATTTCTTTTAAAGCTTCCCCTCTCACAGAAGAACAAGCCATCAAACCCTTCGCAAGCACCTCCGACTAGCAGCAAGGGCGAGAGCATCTACTCGCAGCCTCAGGTTTCTTCGTTTGTTTTTCCATCCATCAACATCATCAGTCTTGTCATCAGCCTCATCATCATCATCACCATTATTATCATCACCAACGCAGAAGCAGCAAAAACAAGAGGCGTTGTCAGTGATGGACACATCAGACATGGACCCTGAACTGGCGAGGTACCTGAACAGGAACTACTGGCAGCAGAAGAGCTTTGAGCTCAAGGCCCCTGCCACCACGCAGCCTTCCGCTCCGACCATTGCAGCCTCCTCTTCTCTCACCGTCTCCAAGAGGCCTGACAATGCCGTATGTCTTGTGCCGCTCTCGAGGCGTTTCAAATGCACGTCTCAAGTAGTTTCTCAAATGGTTTAATGTTCTCCTCTTTCTACACGTCTTCAAACAACAATGAAGCAAGCACCCTTTCACCACCACCAGCAGACAACTCAAGGACAACAGCCACAACAGCCACAACAACAACAAGCACAACAACAACAAGCACACACTCAAGGGATGGTCGTCGGCGCCGAGGACGACAGCAGCGAGGAGCGCACGGAGTTCTTGAAGGCGCTCTCCTCGAGCATCGAGATCTTCGTCAACCGCATGAAGAGCAACTCGCAACGGCACCGCAGCATCGCCAACGACTCGTCGGTGCAGACGCTCTTCATGACTCTCACCGCCATGCACCCCACCCTCCTCACCTACCTCCAGCAGTTGGAAGCCTCCAGGGGTGTGTGTGTGTGTGTGTTTGTGTGTGTGTGTGTGTTTGTGTGTGTGTGTGTGTGTGTGTGTGTGTGTGTGTGTGTGTGTGTGTGTGTGTGTGTGTGTGTTTGTGTGTGTGTATGGGGGTGTGTGTGTGTGTGTGTGTGTGTTTTTGTGTCTGTGTTTGTGTGTCTGTGTTTGTGTGTGTGTGTGTTTGTGTGTGTGTGTGTGTGTGTGTGTGTGTGTGTGTGTGTGTGTGTGTGTGTGTGTGTGTGTGTGTGTGTGTGTGTGTGTGTGTGTGTGTGTGTGTGTGTGTGTGTGTGTGTGTGTGAGTGTGTGGGTTGTGTGTGTGTGTGTGTGTGTGTGTGTGTGTGTGTGTGTGTGTGTGTGTGTGTGTGTGTGTGTGTGTGTGTATGGGGGTGTGTGTGTGTGTGTGTGTGTGTGTGTGTGTGTGTGTGTGTGTGTGTGTGTATATACACACACACGCACACACAAACACACACGCACAGGACATTACGAGGGCTTGCAGGACAAACTGGGTCAAGTGAAGGATGCCAGGGACGCACTGGACGTGCTGAGGGAGGAGCACAAGGAGAAGGAGAGGAGGAGGCTCGAGGAGGTGGAGAAGTTGAGAGTGGCGCAACTGGCTCAGAAGCTCGAGGTGCTGCGGCAGCAGAAGCAGGTGCCAAAGGCTGCGTGTTGCGCAGTGCTTGTGAGAGTTTGTGTCGAATGTTTGAATGCTTGTGCTTCAGAGGCGATGCTGATTGGGTGGATGCTTGAAGGTGGAATGTCGCAACACTCAAGTGCATCAGAGTGCTTGCCGGTGAGCCTCCCACCACCACTTGATCACCACCAGGTCTACTTGGAGTACCAGCGGCAGATGGCACTGCAGCGCATGCAGGAGCAGGAGATGCACATGCGCCAGAGACTTGAGCAGCAGAAGCAGGAACACGAACTACGAGCCAAGCAGTACGCCTATCCGCAGGTCTTGTATGTGTGGGTATTTGTGCTTGTGTTTGTTGGTGTATGGGTGGTTGTATGGGTGGGTGATTGGGGAGGTTAGTGGTTGAAAAATATGTTTTTGAAGAATCGAGAGAATGATGATCAGCTGATTTGAATAAAAAGATGAAATTATTTTTTACATCACCATTACAACTATCACCATGGTCATCACACCATCACTACAACACCACTACAGGCATACCAAGCACTGGCCGCCTACCCTCCCTCACAGACCACCCCCTTCCACCACCCTCAACACATGCCTCAAACGGCATACCCCTCCAACATTCAACCTCCTCAACAACAACATCAGCCCTTCGTCGGAATGCCACAGCAACAACATTCTGGCATGTATCAACAACCAATGCAACAACAACAACAACCAATGCAACAACAACAAACTTCTAATGCCTATGATGGATATCTTCAATCGCAACAACAGCAGCAAGTGCCCCAACCACAACAACAAAACATTCCTACTACATTCCCTCAACAACAACAACCACAAAACTACCCAGCCTTCAATGCAACTTACCAGGTGTGAATGATACGTTAGCTTTCTTAACAAATCTATTATCCTAGTTCATTGGCTGCCTTTAAGAAAGGCAATTTATCATTAGTGTCGTCATATCTTTGTATAACTTTGCTCCGTTTCACTGAAAGGGTATATTGTGTTTGAATTTATTTTAGTTCTGTAACTTTTTAACAATTCAATGGCAAAAAATACCAAGATTAGCAGTCATTCTTTATTAGAATTAATATTTATCCTCTTTGAAAAGAGTATTATCGATATATAAGTTATGATCTAAAAGTAGCCATTGAGTCTTCACAGCGCTCTCAATTTGCCATCACTTATTTCCTTGACCACCGCACCAACCCACCTTCTTCACTCCACCACCACCACACCAACCCACCTTCTTCAATCCACCCACCACCACACCAACCCACCTTCAATCCACCCACCACCACACCAACCCACCTTCTTTAATCCACCCACCACCACACCAACCCACCTTCAATCCACCCACCACCACACCACCCCACCTTCCTCAATTCACCCACCACCACAGCAACCCACCTTCTTCAATCCACCCACCACCACACCAACCCATCTTCTTCAATCCACCACCACCACACCAACCCACCTTCTTCACTCCACCCACCACCACAGCAACCCATCCACACCAGTCAACCCCCTGTACAAGGCCTGCCTTCAGGTATTGGCTTACTTTTTACAACTAATAAACATTGCATATTTGACATTTTGTTTCACTTTTATATGGTGGATAGTTATTTTATTGCAATCAAGTTAAAACACTGAAGCAAATAGGAGCATCAAGCAGAGCAGACAGGAGACACTCGCATGAGGAGGAGGTCAACAGAATGGAAGAGTTATAAGAGAGGATGAGGGGCGCAAGAATGGGTTGGTTGAGCAAGTCAACATGCAAGACCCTGCGGACACACCACAGGACCTCTCAGTTGCAAGCGATCTGTTGATCTACAACGAAGGAAGAGATAAGCACTGCCCCAAAACAACTGAAGAAGGTCAGATCTGCAAGACCGACTGCATGCCTGCCGAAGCGCTCAAAGGCGATATGGCGACCAGTGTGGAGCTACTCTAACCATTTATTCAGCAAGATTTGGGAGAGATAAAGTTCCAAATGAAAAGAGGCGGATCTCGTTAAGCTCCACAAGGAAAAAACATTAGTTCTTGTTCCACCTACCCAGGAGACCACTTTTTCTTCCCAGGTGATTTGGTCGTTCGAATGTTGCACTCGAAGCATCGTCCGATAGCAAGTTCTTGAGAAGGCATCAAACTTCTTCGACAATGCTGCAGTGAGTATCCATGATTCGCAGCCGTAGAGCAAAATTGAGATGCAGGTGGCTTGAAAGATGCGGTTCTTGAGATTTGTGTTCAGTTTGGGTGAGCGAAGAAACTTTTGTAGCTTCGTGAAGGCTGCCCATGCAAGGCCAATTCGGATTCTAACATCGTGGTCTGTGGACCCAACATACGACCCAAGGTATTTGAAGTCCTCCACGATTGCGATGTCTTGACCGTCGATGGAAAGCTCTTCAGCATGTTGTGGGACAGGAGGCTCTGGTTCGTTAAGCCGCATCTTCACGGCCTCTTCAACATTGATCTCTAGTCCAACCATGCGTGATTATTCGAAGCATCCAGCTGGGCTTGATGCGTGGTTCTCAAGCAGGCGATGCTGGTAACTCTGTCGTGCAAGCGTCTTGTGTGGCGCAATGAGCGGTTCCTCGTTGAGAATGTGAGGCGCTAGAAGAAGTTGGACAGCTTCACATACGTAGACAACATTCGAACACTCATGCAGGAGCAGACGGAGAAGCCGCCTTGGTAAGGCACTCACAGCCTTCCGTCACGTGAAGAGCATATCTAGATGCGGCGCTATCGGCATCAACACAAGATAAGGCTTCTTAATACCTTGATTAAGCCATGTTCCTTTGTGGACCAGAAGGGTGGAGAAGCACTGTCACCACCATGAAGGAAACGCACATCTTTGCCAGCCCATGTCTCAGTAATATCTTGAAGAAGCTCTCCGAGACAATCTCTCGAGGAAAGACTTATGGAAAAAATTGAAAAACAGCCTATTGATGAAGAAGTCCATACAAGACGTTCGAGATGGTCAGGGAATACTCTTCAAGAGTAGCGCAACGAGACAGGCTTTCACCTGGAACCCTCAGGCCAGAAACTATTGGCACAAGTGACTGTTGTCAGCACGAGACAGATGGAGGACATGCAGCAAGTGGATGGGCTGGTTCAGAACGCCAGTCGGAAGCTGCTTGATACAAGAATCAAGTTTTTCAGAGATACAATTATAAAAATGTGTCTTTCTTTGAGTTTTTATCCAGTTATTTTTTTAAGGTTAATTCAAAGTTTGAAAATTAATTTAATTTAATTGGAATTATAAAAATATCTTATTAAATCATTCTAAGTAAACTAAATAAATCTGTCAGGTGTAAGAATATATGAAAAGTCATAAATCCTCAACATGCTACACACTTCTCTTTAGTTCATTATCCTGCTTTTCATTCTGCTCAATGTCAATTTCCAACAGTATCATCATCATCTCTCCACCACCACCACTACCAACATCATCATTTCTCCACAACCACTACCACCATCATAATCATCATCTCTCCACCACCAACACCACCCTCCAGCAGTAGTGCCACCACCACCACAAGTGACTGAAGGGTCTACAGAGGCTGAACTTATTAAATTCGACTGAGATAATAATAATAATAATATCTCAGATACATTACTCATTTGCATTCATTTAGAATTAGCATGGTGATGATGATGATTGCAATGTGGATGATCCAGTTAATGTAACTATAAATTAGGTAGTCGCTCGATTTTTGTAAAGTTATCATTTCGAATATTAACTTATCATTTTCATAAATTATTTAGAACATGACAAAATATATCAAATATATTAAAAAATGATTATTAATTATTAATTACGATTATTATTATGAAGAAAGAGACATTTAAAAACTAAAATTATCATCAGTAGTTTATAATTTTGTAAGGCTAAAAAGTGACTTGTTTTGGGGATTTTCAGGCATTGCTAGAGCGATAAAATATGATTTAATAAATGAAACATTACTTTACATAAAGTTTAAGGAATAAATTTTTCGAGAAGCACTTTACAGTTTACGATGTTAATAAATCACGAAAGTCGTTTTCACAAAGGACAATATTCCTAAATTATGAATGATACGTGCTTGCAACAGCAAGCTGTATTTACTTCCATTGAGCATTTCCTTAACGGCAGTCTCGAGTTACCTGGCATGCAACTATAATTACTCAAATTAGCATTATGTAGAATATGGTCTTTTATTATTGACTAAATGAATATATATGAAATGATTTGATTTTTTAGTAATAATAATTATTAGTATTTTTATGGTTGAAGTTTCATGGAAGTCGAAACATATTTCGCACTGCTCACATGCCCTAAGGTGTTACCAGTGGCTCTTTAAGATAAGATAAGGTAAATGAAAACCAATGCATGCCTGACAATTGTGTTCAATTTTTATTATCAATCATAAAATATTAATCTGGCTTTTTTTTTTTGATTTTGCAAATAATTTAGCTCTATTTTGAATCTTTGCCTAAGAAATCAACAAAACGTTTTTTTTACTTAACAAAATATAAATAAAAAATGTTTGAAAAAATTTTAAATTTCAAAAGTAATATGATTAATCGTAGTAAATGATTATTACTCAGATATATAAAACAGAACTATTAAAATAAGGTAATTTTTTTACATTTTTAAAGACCAGGCCTTACACCCCTATTTACTAATGGTATGCACTATCCTCTGCATAAATAATTAGGATTTGGAGGTTAGGCGTAAATCTAGACTTCTAAATAGGTTTGCTCGAGTTGTTGCTTTTCAGTCCTTTAGGTGATTCCTTTCATTCATCAATTCAGGTATTTGATTCATTAAATTTTAATTTAAGTTTATTTTCTTTTTTTATAGTCGTTCATCTAATGTCAATAATAAGGTGGTTCATTTAGCTACTTCATATAATAATTACCTTTAGTTTTTATAATATCTTCTTTAAATAGTAAATGTTTACTATCAGCCATTAAGCTAAAAAAACTTTTTTTTCAAATTAGCTTTATTTTTCCAGTTTTATATTTTGGAAAAGTTTGTTATTCTTAAAACAACTAATTTTTTTTAACATTTAATAGTTATTTTTAATTAAATTATAAAGAATTTAAAAATTTTCTAACTTATGTTTAAACTTAATTTATTTTTAATTATTTCATAAGCACTTTCCTTAAAACACCATGTATATTGCGCACCTGATGTTTTAATAGCAAATAGAAAACATATTTTTTCACGGAACGAAAACTAAAAATCATATTTCATAGACAATCGTGATTGTAAAATTCATATTTTATGTGAAGATTGATTTCAAATGAATGTAAACAAGTTTTAATTGAACTTTAACACGACGGGCATTAAGTTTATTTACAAAATAAAACCCATTTCAAGGATCATTTTACACAAAATGGTTTCTTCTAGGACTTTCTTCCCATTGACCATATTGTTTGTTTGTTTTTTCCAAACCGGTTAGTGCTTTACAATTTAATATATAAGATTATATTTATTAAATATATAATGAAATTATAATTTATAATAAATTATCTAAAAAGGTTCATAAATACATTTTATTTTTAATCCGTTTTAAAGGCAATTCGATCAGCTGCCACGTCTGCAACTCGGCCCCGAACTATGACGGAGCTGAGTGCGAGAACATCGGAAAGAATACACAATTTGTTAAGAATTGCACCGAGATAGGAGTCGAGGCTAATGTCACTTACGAGAGATGCCGTAAAATCGTGCAAGATGGTAAATAATTTCTCCCCAGAATAACGTATTGATATTCATAATTTTAAAATGTCTGGTACTCATAATTAAATTATTAAAACATCAAACATTTCAGTGGAAGGTGATTATCGCACCATACGTTCGTGTGCCACGTGGCCTGATAAGGCGAAAGACAACAAGTGTGTTGACAGGACTGGCACAGCGAAGATCAAGGTGAAGTACTGTGAGTGCAACAATGAAGACCTTTGCAATGCAGTCTCCCCCATCATTTCTAGCATTGCCACCATCATTGTAGCTTTCATTTTTACCATTCTGAATTAGCTTCTTCCTTCCATCCTCCAGAACTTCTCGCTAGATTTATATTCTCTATTTTGTGATTACGTTTTTTTAATTTTCTAAGCAATCTTTAAGCTTTGAACAATAGATTTGTGAGTTTTAGATTCTACCTATTAATACATTTTATAACTAAATCATTTATAGTATTGATATTAAATATTATTTTTAAATGTTTAGAATATTTTTGAAGTATGGATTTGATAGTGTGATGATAAAACCAACACAGATATAGGTATAATTTTTTGTCTTATGCGGTATTCTATTCCAAATAAACTAGAAAAATTTGAATAAACTCATCAATTTTATTGTACTTCTAATATCTTTTCATACAGTGTGTTCCTAGCTTTTAACTTACAACTAAAACACAAGTTCCGTCAGGATATAAAAACATACCGTAGAAGCTTAAAAGTTCGGATGTAATATTGGTAGATATCGTTTTGTATGCTTACCTCAATAAAGAATCACTGCCACTATTCAACTATTCTTTAGTTAGAAAATCACACTTTGGTTTACCATGTAGTTAGAACTTGCTTAAAATGTTTCCATCGTGTTTTGAGCACTTGCATCTCTCCGAAAGCTATTTATTACTTAGATGGTCGCATTTGAAGATTCAAAATGTTCCAATGTCTATTCGTGTTTGTTGATTAATAAACTTTCCAAATCACCTGCATTTAATACAAGATTGCGAGTAATTACCGGCCAAGTGTGATCTTTGAGGTTCTAGGATAAAAAGTCTTAGAGATAAAGTCTTCGGATAAAAAGTCTTAAGGATTAAAAGTCTTCTGGATAAGAATTCTTCAAGGAAATAATCTTTATTGAAAAATACGTGATCTTTAAAACTTAAAGATTAAAATGTAATACTTTAATGTTTGCAAATATTTAATTTATTTAATATTAGGCACTGGCTACGGGTCCAGCATTAAAATGAATAAAAGTTATGGCGTATATTTCAATAAATGAATTTCTTTATTTAAAACTGATTTCTTTAGATCTTTTGTGGAAATTTTAATTTGACCTCTTCGTAAAGTATATTTTAAAATATTTTTGTTATTTAGTGCATTATAAACTTTTAAATGCTTTATAATGTTTTTTAAAGACATTTATGTAGGGGGAGGATGCACAAAATGGAAAGAATTTTACACGTAACCTCATAGCTCAGTTGCATAACCAATAACGTAAATAAACATTTATCCAGCCATTAAATCAATCAATCAAATCAATTTCTATAGCGCTCTTTCCTCAAATTCAAGAGCGCTGGTAAATGAATTTGTTAAACAGATATGTCTTCAGATCCGTACGAAAAGTAAATAATGATATAGAAGTAGTTAAATAAGGAGGTGATGAGTTTCAAATATATGGACATCTTTAAAGAAGGGTCAGCTAAGTAAGGTAATAATTGTCTAATACGTCAGTTTTCAATAGATAATACCGAAGATTATATCCTGCGACAATATTGAAGCAGGATAACACCAAGCAGATAATACTATTATCATAATAGACATAAACAGTCATGTGTAGAAGATTCGTTCTGACAGTCTGTCCTTCATCTGCAGAGCTCATTTGCCTTGTGAAGTAAGTAGCCAGTGGGTGCTTGCAAGCTGTGCACTGGTGTTCAAATTGAGGCCCTGGCACTTCTTCATAAACACAGTCATGTATTGAAAATTCGTTCTAACAGTCTGTCCTTCATCTGCAGAGCTCATCTGTCTTGTGAAGTAGGTAGCCAGTGGGTTCTTGCAAACTGTGCATTAGTGCTCAATTTGAGGCCTTGGCACTTCTTCCTTTTAAAATAAGTTTTTATTGTAGTCCGTTAGACAGTTATTGGTTGAAGATTTTAAATCCGAAAGCAAGATAAATTTAAAACCAGAAAACAAGAAAAGGTATAAATTATAATTACTATAATTATTTGAAATTAAAAAAACTAAATTATTAGATAAGAAGACAAACTATTTAACAAAATCATTAAACGGTTAAAGCGGCTGCCAAGATGGCAGCTGCTAACCAAAGTTAAATTGATTTTTGTCTTACTATATCAACTTTAAGAGAAAAAAGAAAGAAAAAAGAAATATGAGTTTATTAACCACAAACATGAACACTCAAAAATCCCATCTTGATCAACTTGGTTCCCAAAATGGGACGCTTAGTTGCCTAAGACGAAATCATATTGTATGTCATATAAATTGAAATTTAAACGTTTTAATTATTATTAGATTATCTTAATTAGCTAAAAAAATACTTTTTTCCGCTCACTCAATACTAATAATTCCAAAAAATATTTATTTCTTCCGGAATATGTAGTTTTTCAGTTCCTTCTCAAAAGCGTCATCTAATGTCTTTTAAAAACGCTCTAGAAATATGTTTAGAAATATCATTTTTAAAGTAAACTCTGCAGAACAATGTTCCTTTGAAATAAAATTAGTTAAACTCGCTTTACCTAGAGAATTTGTTTTATCTCGCACTTCACTCATAGCTTCAACCATTCCCGTGCAAACCTCTTGTCTACAGTCTATAGAGACTAATGAGACGAAAGTCTACATCTATTCAAGTTTGAGATTTAGCTATAAATAGAACATACTTGGGTCAAAGTCAATGGTACTAACCGTTTTAATAAAATTTAAATAATTGGTTTGTATTAATTTTCAATAGTTTATTTAGAATATACTTTATATAGTCTATTATACTGTATATAGTCAATATAGATTTATCAGAGCGCTACCATCATCTCCCGAGATTGGCAAATTCCAGAGACAGATTTATCAATGTCTACAATCTTTTCCTGCGTTTCATCTTGAGCAACTATTCATGTTTCACTTAAGGCAACTATGGCCATGCTACACATCCATAGTTACAACAGGTTAATCACTCACTTATTAATTATACTACCTGCACATAATGAAACTGTAGTGCATCATCTAATTAATAATAATAAAATAAAAATTATACTCCTTCGGATGTGAGGAAAAAACAATAAAACGTTATCTCCCAACTTTTCAAATATTCTTCTAGAAATCAGTTTTTAAATTATTCTAATTGAACGAGACAACTTTCAGAAATGAAACCAACATACAAATGTGCTTAGAAAACGAGTACATAAATAAAAAAGTAGTTTAAAATAAATTTCTACATCACATAGCTGTAAATAAGCTCGTTCGATCTTAGGAACCGTTTCATCTTGAGCAAACTTTTTCTATATTGCTATTGTAACTGAACGGTTAGCACTCGGTTTTGTGATTCTTGTGATCGATGTTCAATTCCTCATCATTATTTTTTTAAATTTTGAATTATTGATAAATTAAGTATTATATATTTTTTATTTCATAATTTGTATTATAATGCTATGAATATAATGAATATTTAATTTGGAGATTTTAAAACAAATATTTCGATGCATGGGTTAGGGTTGAGATTAAGGTTAAGTTTGAATAACGCTAAAAAAGTATAATTATAAAAAAATGATTAAAAGAATATTTATAATTTTAAAAAAGCTATTTGATTTACTTTAAAACGGTTCAAATAGTGCCCTATCGCTTATTTCGTTTACAGTTCTGTAAGCATGTTGGGACATGCTCTCATCTCATTTTAATGTCGTGCATTCTTTCAGCATATTTATAGAAATGAATTTTGTAATATACTTCAAATGATTTCTAATTTGACAAGATCAAATAAATGTACTAAAACATTACTCGAAAGAGATATAACTCTATTTAATCTGAATGATGAAAGGTTTAGCTTATATGTTCTAGTTACGTGAATAATTCTTAAAACTGATAATTTCATTCAGTTTCAAGAAAGCCAGGTTTGTTTTGACGAGTCCAAGGTCCCTCGAGGCTTGTGCCAAGCTTGGAGTCAAGGTGTCTCTAGCAAGCCCTTGGCAGTTGTTTCTGTATCTATAAAATAATCTACATTTACTTGGAAGGTTTAGAGTTAAACGTATTATTTATTGAAGGCGTAAGATAAGATATATTCACTAAAACAAAAAGTGTAAAAAATTAATATTCTAACAATTGTAAATATATTTGAGTAATTGAGAACTTAGAATGACCATTCCAAGCCCAGAGATCTCTTGAAGCTGACTTACGAAGAGTTCTTGAACAAGGATGACATCACTGATAAATCTCTCTCGAATTTCAAATGCCTGGAACAAGAGAAAATGAGTTAGTTATTTGATTTGAATGATCTATTTTAAATATATTTTTCAACTATTTCAGTAAAATTACAAGAATGCATCAGGGCCAGACAGAGTTTCATTCGTTCAAAAGGTATTTTATATATATTGTTTCACTAAAATAATTCTCGAAACTTCATTTTCGACTATACTATATTACAAAACTTCTCAATCCAATCAAGAAAAGTTAGCTGCTTTTGCTGTCAAAGAAGATGTTCAAAGAAAGTCGTCAACAAAGGAAATGAATGAAAAATACGTTGAAAGTGAAATGGCTAGGAAAACTGAATCTCTAGGGAAGTCCAACAATCAGTGAGACAACTTTTGATTCTTTTTTATCAGGCTTGCGGAGCCGAGCCATAGCCGTAGAGATATTAAATTTTTTTTCATAAAAGCAAAAAAAAAATTTCAAAACAAAAAGCTTAAAATTATTATTTTTAAACTCTTTTTTTCCATTTGAAATATTTAAACTTTTAGCAACGTTACAATAGCAACAGCCTTCAATCAAATGAAAGCGCGCGTGGACACTATCACAAGAATTCTTTAATGAATGGTTATCGTTTCGTTTTAAATTAGGTTTACCCGCCCTTATTAACAATGTAACCAAAAACTGTTTTTATGATAAAATGAAAATGTAAGGAAATTTTTTTATATACAATTTTAAATTAAATTTATAAAATCAGTAAAATTATGTTTTTAATTTCAATTAACAATCAATATATTTAATTTTCTTAAATTTTTTTTTATTCAGATAGAATTATATTTTTTTCATAATTTTTTTCAAATTAAAAAATGTGATCAAAAAAGATTAATTCAAATTATATATTTTTAAAACTAATTATTTTTTGTGCAGCATAGAGATAATTAGTGAAATTTGAAAATTAATTTTAACATCTTTAACTATAAATTTGTTTTTAAAAAAAACAATCTATCGGATATCGAAACTGGATCCGAGCTGGGGGAAATTAGCCTGAAACATAGAAACGGGGCTGTGGCAATCTATGTTTTAACAGTTAAAACAGTTAAAAATTTAACTGTGTACGCAGTTTGATCACTCTGAGGTTTTGAAAATTATTATTGTACTTTCTAAAAAAACTTTCGAAATTAGTTAAAATAAATATAGAATAATAGGGTATTATGGAATACTAATAACTTTTTTTCAAAAGAACAAAACTATTTTTAGAAAAAGATTATTCAAAACTTTATTAGTAAACACCATAATCATTTGGTATGATGTGTCATTTGTAGAAAATTATGTTTTTTATTTTTTATATTTGAAAAAATTATTTTTCAACTTGGTTGTTCCGTGGATAGAATTTGGAAAGGGATGACTGCAGTTTTGAATGAGACCCTGGGTTTCATGGAGCCAATGTAGTGTAGTTGATTTACCATAAAACACCATGCATAAGGCCCACCCAGCGTTTATCATGTGGTTTGAACTTTGATGATGACGATCATCATTATAAGATCTTAGGTGTTTAAACAGAATTTACATTTTGTTTCAATAATGATAGTCCTACCCCTAACCTTAACCCTACCACCCAACAACAACGATAAAACCACTAAACAACACCGATTAAACAAACCACCCAACAACAACATTTAAACTCTTCTACCACCTACCTGAGACACTTTTTCTAGTGATGCACTCCAAGACACACCTAAGGTCTGAACTCTCGTTCAATTGCAACGCCTGTACTCAAATGAGCAGACGTATTCTGAAATATGACTGATTGTGTTGCTAGCCCTTTTTGGTGGTGAGCCATAGAAAAAAAATTATGAATGAGCACTCTTAAAATTCTGTTCAAGAAAAAAACTGATTAAATATATTGTAAAAAATATTTTTTTATATGATTGAAGGAATGTTTGAAAAATGTTAAGAGAAAAAAAAATCATATTATATTTATATTTGAACTATTGAATTATTTTTTAATAGACAATTCAAATACCTTTATTTTGGTATACTACATTATTCGTTCTGATAAATATAAGCTGAGATATTTCAAATTGAATTGAGAAGGGGTTTTGACTAGAGCGAACTTTGAAGGTCAATAACTCCGCGACCTTTTGAAAAATTTCATTTTTTATACTTTTAATTTTGATAGACAACTTATCTTAACATAATATAAAGTTTCATAAATTTCTGAGGGGGGGGGGTGTACTCCATTGGTCGAAATTCTATGGAATGACCCACGAGGCTGTTTGAAAAATTCACTTCTGCATGAAGAAGCTCCATCATGGGGTTGAGAATGGTGTTTTTGCTGTAATTTTAGCTTCGACGTAGACCGAATTGTCTTTTGCCGAGGTTTGGAAATATCTTCTTTCGCATTTCCTTCTCAACCTTTGGCTTTCAAAGATTCTTTCAAGAGAAGATGCTTGGGTTTATTAGTAAGCTTTAGTTTTTAGAAAAACACTAAATTTTTATAGAGCTTTTTGCGGTTATTTTGTCCCCCTCCATAAAAAAGTTCTGCGAGCGCATATGCCTTTACTTAGCTCTATTACTTATATCATATTAGTAATTGAGTTCCTTGAAAGCATTCCACTCAGTTCTACGCTGTATGCTTACTTGCCACTACTGCAGGATAGGAAGAGCACTTTCTTCATTGGACAGGCAACGAAGACATCAGCGAAGCAATGAAGAAATCACTGGCCAGTTTGAGGAGTGGAAGGAGGACTTCACTACGTACAAAGAGCTTGTAAGATGCATTACAAATAATAAAATGATCATTACCGTGTAAATTTAGTTTTGCAGTCATTTATAACTTTACGTAATTTATATTTAGCGAGAAGATTCTCGCTAAATAACATCAAGCATAACTATATTCTTGGTGCTAGTTCATCAGTAGGGGGTGAAGGTATCTTAACTCTTCGCAACCACTGCCAGCAACTAGGCAAGAGTGAAGTGCTTTCGAGACAGCACTTTAGGAGGAGGGCCAACAAGGCACTGATCGAACGGTTCAGGAGGTTTGTGAGCCAACAACTGGCCATGGAAAAGTAATATTTTCATTAATTCTTACTCGGTTGTAGGTAAACTGCATAAAGAAGAAATATTAGATACAGGTCTATAACTAGATAAGGATGCCGGATCAAGAGAAGGGTTCTCAATTTTAGGAATAATAAAAGAAGATTTGAGGAAAGAAGGAAATTTAGATGTAGACAAAGATAAGTTAACCAAATATAAAACAATAGGATAGAATAAAAAGAGTTCTTCAAAAAGGGTTGTAGGAATAAGATCTAGAGAACGAGAAGGTGGAGACATAGAATTAATTATATTTGAAAGATTGTCTGATGTGATAGGAGAGAAGGATGACAAAGATTCAGAAGTAAACTTAGTAAAAGATGGTGTAGGCCTATTATTAGACGAAGATCTAATATCAGATATTTTATTAGTTAGAAAATCAAGATAGTCATCAGGAGAAGGAGAGTTCTTATGTGAAAGTTTAGATAAGAAAGACCACCTATTTTTAGAATTGGAGGAAGAGATAATAGAATTTCTTAAAAAAGAAGTGTTTTTTTTAAAAAGGAGAGTGCGATAGGAAGAGAAACAATTTTTCTAATCATTCAAAGAGGATACAGAAAGGGAAGATCGATAAGTTCGTTCATACTTGCGAACTAGTCGCTTAAAAGTCATGCACTCACAATCAGTTTTGAATGGACCAAAATATATGAGAAAAGAGAGAGTAAGATTGAATTTGGCGCTACAATTATCGACATCAGCAAAGGTTTTAGAAGCAAAGTCAGAAGAAATAAAGCATTTAGTTAAATTAATTTTATCAAAATTAGACCAAGAGCGCTTAACAACAGAAGAGGGGAAGTGAGAGAAAGGCTGAGCAAGAGATAGTTTAAGATATAAATTAGTGGTCAGTAAAGTGGAGTGGAATAGATTTAAAATTATTAGTTTTGTTATAATTAGAAGAAATTAGAAAGTCAAGAGTATTACCAAGTGCATGAGTAGGAAAATTAGTTTTAAGATAAATTTTAAAAAAGAATTTCAAGAAACTTAGCAACATAAAAGTCAGAAGGTTTATTAGAAGAGATATTGAAGTCTCCAAGGACAAGATTAAGGAGTTCAGAGAGGTTATGGAAATTCTCTGGAGGTCTAAACTAAATTTAAAAAAAGTTTTACAGTAGTAAAAAGACATTCAAAGGATGAAAAGTGAACAGAAGAGTCAACAGAGATAGAATACAAGGATTTAAGTAAAATACAGATACCACCATATGAAAAGTGTCGAGGGTTAGTTGGAGGCCAAGCAAGTTCAACAAAGGAAAGACCAGTAGGAGGAGAAGCAATAACTGAGGGTGATGAAGCAGATTCATGCCAGGTTAAAATAAGAAAGTTTAAAGAATTAGAAGTGATCTTATATTTAGGAAGCCAAAAATTAAATTATTATTTTTAGAGTTAATATTATTATTATTTATTTTATTATTATTATCAGAATTTTTATGATTAGTTAATTTAGTAGATTTTTAAAAATAAGAGTTTAATTTATAATTAAATTGTGTGTTAGTAGTTTTAACTAGGTTAGGACCAGGGTTAGAAAGATTAAGTTTTTCTTTTATTTATATTTCTAATAAATTTACGGTCTAATATCTGTAAATTAAAAGCCCTTCATGATACAATATTGAAAGAATTCAAGAAAGAAAGGAAATACAGAAAGATTTAATTTTGAGTTCAATAAAAGAAAAGGAAGAAAGAATCGAAAACCTGCAAAGAATTAAAAATGAACAGTTGAATGAGGTGAGAATTTTAGATCACTTGTGTTTCATTTGAACTTTCTTCATTGCCGAATTTATTTTTAAGAGTTTATAAAAAATTGATTTTCTTTTTTAGTCTAGAAAACTGATAGAAAAGTCAAGGCTTAGTCGCCATATGAGCAGAAAAGACGATGAAAGCGACTTTTGCGCCAAGGACCGACAAGCGAAGTTGGAGGCACGCGTCCTCTTCAGTGGCAAGCAGAGCAGGTACACGAAACGACCCTGTGGCTGCTACGTGTATGCATATTGAGCTGTGCAGTGCGTTACAGCATAAGTATCCTGGATGAAGGAATGAACTTTAAAATATTATTTTTTAAACTTAATATATAAAAATTCGAGACATTTGAATTATTTTTATCATCGCTTGAGTAATTTTTGAAGCAATCGAATGCTAACTCAGTTATCTCTGATCTTACTTATTCAAAAAGTTATTAGAAAAAATAGAATTTTAAAGAAAACATGAAAATGAGGTATGAATTTTATTTTAATTGGCAGTAATAGAAAAATCTAGATTATCGTATTTTATTGATTCAAATAATCCTAGAATGCATTGGTGTTCGAGATTGGTATTTACAATACTCTTGAGGACACCTCGAAATGGTGGGCATGAGTTGCAAGTTCATTGATTGCATACATTCACCATTCAGAAGTGTTCCTTTCAATACAATAATCATTAAATAAGTAAGAACCGATTAATTACTGAAAATGAAGCAAGAAGGATTTTAAATAATAGCAAATATCATGCTAGTTCATCGCTTAAAAACCTCATGCCTATCCTTGACTTATCTCAGCAAGAAAAGTCTGGGTGACGAGAATCAGACAGCGAATGATCGCTCACCAGCTTATTTGCGATATTATTGATTAACAAAAATGTACAAGTTTAAATTAATAAAACATTTGTATACAATAATGCAACAGCTAGCCATGCAAAGCAAGTCTCAGGTCATACTCGTTTTAGTTTGTTGGTGTCGTTAGCGTTGTTGGAGTTGTTGCTGTTGTTGGGATGTTGTTCTTTGCGCATGTCCTTGCGCCTCTTCTTGCACCACATCTCATGACAGTCCTGGTCTTGCGGGAAGCTGTGAGGAGTTACCGCTAGATTAGGCCACTAAAGCCCTTCCAACATCCCCTTTATAGCAATCAGTCGTGCCAAACTAAAAATGCACCTCGATGCATTTCAATAGTGTTCCTCATACAGCACGATAAATCTCAACACTGCGTACAAAAATGCAAAATGTAAACAGAAAATGCCAATTAAAAGAATGAGAAAACAATTTTTGAACCCTCATTATTTTTAATAATGGACTTTTCTAAATAAATTTAAGTTAATTATTTTGTATTTTGATCATATTTTTTAAATGAAAAAATGAAAAAAATGTCATGTAAGACGAAATTTTCTTGGTGATTGCGCCACCAAAAGATATTAAAACATTCGAGAAAAAACAACATTTTATTTTGAATATGAACGAAAAAAACTAAGAGTAATAGGTTAAAAAAACAGAATATTAATTATCATTAGCCCACAAGAATGGATAGAAAGCGCTAAGATGCGGCACTTACTCGGGCGGACTGATGTGTTGCGGGTGGATGTCAACGAGCCATGGGGAAACAAGGGCCTCCTTGGCAGAAATCCTCCTCGAAGGGTCGAGTGTCAGCATGCGATCCAGCAGGTCGAGCGCTGGTCGAGGCATGCTGTATAGAGGTGCAGTGGTTTTGTCATGCGTGCGTACATTTCACTGTGCTACACTGGCCAGCACTCCCGGGCACCCCACACCACAGTGGCACTCACTAGGAGAGCTCTTCTCGCAGCCTGCGTCGGTGGTTGTCGCTGGGGCGGTAGCGAGTGAAAAAGGGCAGCTTCACCACGTCAGGCCACACCGCCCTCTCGGGAATGCCGCATAAGCTGTGGAAGCGACAGTAAAGACGAGATGTATGAAGTGCACAGTGGCGCAAGTTGGGTGGCGTGAAGTTATCTAGTTGGTGATGATGAAACATTTGAATATACAAATTGTAAACAGAGATTGGATAAAAACTTCAACATAGTTGTACGCTTTATGAATAACCTGTGAAATGTAATCAATCTGATCTCCATTTTTATTGAAGCACCCAGCCACCACAATGCTTGAACATCATTCACCCTCACCCGCTGCATACCTGCTGATGTGGTCCAACTGCACCATCTCCTGGTGGCCCTGGAAGAGGGGCTTGCGCTTGAAGAGCTCTCCGAGGATGCAGCCGCAACTCCACACGTCAATCGCTGGTCCGTACTTCTCCTCGCCCAGGAGGAGTTCAGGCGCCCTGTACCACAAGGTGATCACCTGCCGGAGACAGCCACTCAAGTTGCAGCACTCGAGATGCTAAAAGAAATGCTTTAGCTCAAGCGCCTAATAAATAAAAGTGAAACTTAATCTAAAATTTTAATGAAAACTTTCCGACAACGAAATGATTAAGTCTGTTATTTTCTGGTGGACTCTGATGACGCAAAGGCAAGAAATCATGATCACTTTGGAGGTGACCAAGGGATACCTTGTTGGTGTAGAGGCGGTCTTTGTCGTCGGCCAGGTAGATCCTTGCCAGTCCAAAGTCCGCCAGTTTGATCTCGCCCCTGAGGTTTGACGTGACCAATGCAAGTGGGTTGAATGAGTCGCGAAGTAAGAAACAATTTAATTGAAGCTCAAGCAAAACAAAAAATAAATCTTTCAGTAATAACATACACACAAACACCCACTCACCCACCCACCCACCCACCCACACACACACACACACACACACACACAAACACACACACACACACACACACACACACACACACACACACACACACACACACACACACACACACACACAGACACACACACACTTGTTGTTGAGCAAGATGTTGGAGCACTTGATATCTCGATGCAGGAACCTATTGTTGTGGCAGTGGTCGAGGCCTGTGTGGCGGTGATGGAGTTGCAAATGATGAATTCTCAGTCATCAGAAGCAGAATCATCATCCTCCTCGTTCATTTTATTCAAGCTTGTATTATTCCTGTTGCGGCATGCCTGAATCTTCGCAAACTGCATCTGTTATAAGCATTCGAGTCGTCATCATTTCAACCTCTCCTGCTGCACCGAATGATGCTCTTGTTGAACTGCAGTCGATTCATCCATCAACCGATTCACTTCTTAACCAATTCACTCTTCAACCAATTCACTCCTTAACCAATTCCCTCCTTAACTAATTCACTCCTCAACCAATTCACTCCATGTTTTCAAATGTCTTGAATCCAAAGCCATTAACATGCATTCATCGCAGCTGGTTCACTATTCGATGGAAGTGGAAGAACAACGAACACACAGTGATCCTCTTAAATGTTGCATCAATCATCAAGCTAAAATGTAGCCTGGCTACATATGCCTGTCTTGCAGATTTTGGTTGTTCACATTTTGTAGGCACCAGCTTCAAAGGTTTATGCAAAGAAATTTTTTTCGACAAGTGTCATGCTTCATCAAGATCGACGAAACAGAATGACAAAATATCGTGAAATGAAAGCTAGGCAGAAACTAAATTTCAAAAGACTGCATATGCCTGTCCCGCAGAGTTTGGCTCTTGGCATTCTGCCGGCACCAGCTTCACAGCTTTATGTGGAGCCGATTGTTCGGCATATGACATGCTTTACCAAAGTTAACAATCTTCTACTGAAATGCACAGACTTTATCTATGAGACGGATCAAGTTGGTACTCTTGCCTTGCACTGACAGATTAAATTCGTTAAAAATACCAAAAATATCTTATAGGTATGCGACAAGAAAGATATTGTAGGAACTAAAAACATCCACCAGAGCAGATTTTCGTGGCTTTACGTAGGCTTCCATTTTTTCAGAAAACAAATAGACGAGTAAGGACTTTTCTACGAAAAAGCTATTGGAGTTATTTGTTCCGTACCGATATCCTCACACAGTGCAAAAAAACACGTGTTCAATGCACTTCTCAGATATAGTTTTCTATTTTTTCAACATCGTGCAGCTCATTTTTCCATACCAGCATTTCTTGGTGAGAATTTTTTCCCTTTTTAATTGTTTCTGAAAATGCTGAAAACATTAAATCTTGTCCCCATGTTGGTCAGCCACTTAACAATCTTCTACTGAAATGCACAGACTTTATCTATGATACGTAAAAAGTTGGTACTCTTGCCTTGCACTGACGGAGTCAATTCGTTAAAAATACCAAAAATATCTTATAGGTATGCGACAAGAAAGGTATTGTAGGAGCTAAAAACATCCACCAGCTTCAAATCGAATGAAATCAAGAAGAATAACTCAGTTGGAAAAAAGATTCATAAATCATCAATTATTGTAGCCACAAACTGATCAATCAAAAATCAAATTAGTGTAAAAAATATATTTTATACAAAAAATTTCTCTGCCCACTGAACAGAGCTCCTAGTCGCACCACTTAAGAAACCGTGAACTGGGCATTCAAGTCAGTGGGGTGACTGCGATGGGGAGGCCATGTAGGTTCCCAAATTGGAAAGTCAGAGTGATTAAAATCTATGACGTCCTGACATTTCTCAAGCAAGTTTGTGCCATACACCACGAGTCGGCACGTAAACACTTGTGCGATGCGCCAACACGCATGCATGAACTCTTCAATAAGAAGCAGTCACCAAAATTGGCACGAACATATCAACCCCCCCTACCTGCCCCTAGCCCTGAAAGCACTCCTCCACCCGCTAGCCAATCTATACCGACGCCACACCCTTACCGTCAACGCCATAACTACTACACCAGCATACTTCCCCTACAATACCACGACACTACAACTACTACTACTACTACTAATACTACTACTACTAATACTACTACTACTACTACTACTACTACTACTACTACTACTACTACTACTACTACTAATACTACTACTACTACTACTACAACACCACACCACTACACCACCATCACAACAGCACAGACCTTCGAGAAGCTGCTTGATGAAGGAGGCGATCTGGAGGGCACTGAAGACCACCAGACCTGACTCGAGTAGGCCCATCAAGTCGTGGTCCATGTACTCAAACACCAGGTAAAATGACGCTGTTGTCGTGATTTGTGTCAGCGTACATTTATCTACATCTAAACCACTTCCTCACGCATCCACCTACAACCTTCCAACCCCCCAGCACACTGCACCAAATACAAGCAGCACACACCGGCATCCTTCTTGAAGTCAAGGGCATCCTTCTTGTTTGTGATGATCTCTTTGAGGTAGACGATGTTGCGGTGCTTCAGCTGTCGCAGGATCTTGATTTCTCGGATGGCAGTGATCGGAAAGCCCTCCTTCTCGTTCTCCGTGCGCACCTTCTTCAGCGCCACCATGTCTCCTGCGTGGTGATCGAGTGTGCAGGCACAACAATACAACATTCCGGGCTGTCCAAGTGCCACGACCTCAACAATCCTTCCCAACCGGTGTCCTTGTCTCGTGCCTTGTACACCTGTCCGTATGTGCCCTCCCCTATCTGAGATATGATCTCAAACGAGTCCACACATCTACCACCCCCTCCATCCTCTTCTGCTCGCGCCATCCTGATGATGATGATGATCAAAGTAATATAAAATAGTACATGTTGTTTGAAATGTATTATCCTCTTAACGAGCCATTGGTCAAAGACTTGGCATGGGGTTGAACTGAATGATGGAAGACATTTTTGAAAAGTAACTTTTGAGAGAAAAGTGCGTCTTATACATGGTGTTTTAGACAGGCTTGCAGAGCCAAGCCATGGAGCCGTTACTTTATGCAAGAACCAGAGCCGGGAAAAACTGGTAGCTCTGGCTCTCAAAATGATATTTTTAACCAAAAATTGAAATTCAAGAGTTGCTTTCGTTAAGGTTTTTTCCACAAATAATCACATAAAACAATTGTATTTTAAATATTCTTTTCTTTTATCCCCTTAAATTTATTTCATTAAATTTTTTTTGCACACCGAATAGTTCAAAATTCAAATAAAATTGTAAACATTATTTTTTAGGCATGGAAAAAGCTTGATTGTAGGAAGGTTAATGTATGGTGTTGCAGCAGTTTGGTTGGTCAGCTAAGAAAGAAGTTTGGGAGATGGTTATGGGAGGTAGAGACCAGTGTTAGGAATGTTGTAGTGCATGACAAAACATCCTGGAGTTTTGGAAAAATACGTAGATGGATCAGATGGGGCAAAAGTTGGGATGATGTGTAGGGGGGATAGAGCTTGATCGTAAGGGATAACACAATTGTACATTGGAGGTATGCGGAAGAAGATAGGAAGAGAATGAGAGGCACGTATTGCTAGAATGTAAGTAACATTGTAGGTTATATGAAGAATGGAGAAAAGAGTGGCTGACAGCTTGGAGAAGGCAACATGGAAAAGAGGGCTCGATGGAAGGGGTCCTTGGCTACCAGGAAAAGGATAGGAAGCTGGAAAGAGTGGTACTGAGATGTTTGGGTGCGATTTGGAGACAGAGGGAAAGGAAAGAAAGAGGGAGATGAAAAATGTAGTGTCGAAACAAAAACACTATAAACATACTACTAGTACTACTACTACAACTACTACAACTACTACTACTACAACTACTACTACAACTACTACTACTACTACTACTACTACTACTACTACTACTACTACTACTACTACTACTACTACTACTACTACTACTACTACAAAAACTAGAATGCAAATAAACAATTTAAATCTTATAATTCTCATAGTATAACATCTTTAACTAGAAAAAAATTAATTAAAACAAAAAATAATTTTTGCTTAACCAATCAGAAGGCACTGCTAATCAAAAATTGTGCTTTATTATTTTGAGAAAATTTTTCAGTCAACAGTTTTCGCAAGTTTGTCTCATTTGATACACCTTCTATATCGAACCAGAAGCCGTCAAACCTCCGAGAGCCAGAGCCAGAGCCGAGCCAAGAAAAAATAGTCGGCTTTGCAAGCCTGGTTTTAGCGTTCAATAGAACAAAAAGTTTGAGAAAAAGGGCTCTAATTTTTCTAAAAGACAAAATATTCTTAACTTGAGGAAAATGAGCTAAAGAAATGTGAGCAGTGGAATCTGTGATGCTTGAATGCTCGATGGCGCCTCAGTGATGCTCAATTGAAATAATTAAAGTCATCATCATACCTCCTATTGAGTAGAACCATAGACAGGGGCTTTTTGGAGTCTTTGGTGACGGCTTTGTTGTTGCTGTTGTTGTTGACTGGTGTCTTGGTGGTGAGGGAGGACTTGTTGCTGGCGACTTGGTGCCCGGGTGTGGGAGGGAGCGAGGCAGTCGTTGCAGGGGTGCTGGCTGATGAGTGAGGCATTGTGGTATAGGCGTTCTGACCTTCAAGTCTGTTATTGAGTGCAAGCATTCAACCATTATGAGTCATGTGATCTAATTTATTGCATTACTCGCACTCAAGATTACTATCATAATCATAATCACCACGATCATCATCATCATCATCACCCCTACCATCATCATCACCCCTACCATCACCATCCTCATCATTTGAAAACACGTTATCTAAAACAATGAAACCTTGATCGTTCGTCAAATACAGTGGCGGGCGGCAGGGCTTCTTGGTGGTTGGCGGTGACATGAGTGGTCATCGAAGACTTCTTCGCAAGCTCAAAGCTTTGGTGAGCCGTCTTGCTCTTTACGCCGTTCCTGACCGTTGTGCATATATTGTTGTTGTTGGAGTTGTGAAGTTTGGTGTGGTTGTTGTGAAGTGGTGGCTTCAGAGGAGAGTTGCTGGCACTTTTTAAAACGTCGAGATGCTGCTCTTCTGGCTTGGAGGCGTGAGCGTCTTTGTTGAAGTTGTTGATTAGGTTGTCGTAGATGTTGGTGTGGTCGTGGGGCATATCAGCACCACTCCCCTTGTTGCTTGGTGAAATGCCTCTCTGCTTGTTCTCTGTGAGGCTTCTATGTTGTTTGGGTGGACTGTTGTACGCCTTGAGTGAGTCTAATGAGCTGGTTGCATGCCTGGCATCATCATCATGACCATCAACACCGCCATCACAATAATTATGAGGGTGCTTGGTGGGTGTGATGGGAGCATCATCGTCGTTGTTGCTGCTGCTGCTGATGTTGATGATGCTGTTCGTCCGATGCACCAAATCCCTCCTCGTCTCCAGCACTGTACTCCCTCCCCCAGTGTGACCAGCTCCCTTCATTGGTTGTTGTTTTTGCTATGAAATTGAAAGTTTAATAATGATATATGAGCAGACAATATAAATTATTTCAAAGAACAAGGAAAAGTGAAATTAATTACTTTTTTATGGGATAACTCAGTAGATGATGGAGACGAAGATGATGAATAATTACATTCAATTTTTTCCGACTTTGACGCCATTTTGTTTTTTATTTTCTTTCTTTTATCGAGTTCTGCAGCAAGGGAGGTTGCATACTTCATCTTCTCAATCGTCATGGAGACATCCTTCTCAGATGCAGATCGCCTGTCTTCCTTGTCGCATCTGCGCTGCTTCCTGGAAGATTTCTTGTCCTTCCTTGAACTCTTCTTGTCGATTGTTCTCCCTTCCCCATCAGCATCGTCAAATGTTGTTGGTAAAGACGAGTTTGTGAGCACAAATGATTTTGTAGATCTGGTAGTTTATTCATGATTTAAAAAGTGATTTTTAAATATATTTTATCATGAATTTTTGAAATTTTATGTTTATTTATAAAATAGTTTAATTAATCAAATAAATAATTAATTGAAAAAGTATTTAATTTTTTGTATTTAATAGTGACCAACTTTTTAGAATTAGAAAAAGTACTTGAAAGATAAGATTTTTCTAAGTTTTTAGGGGCACAATTAATTTCATTTTCAGGGCTAGGTGTGTCATCTTTTCTACTCTTGTGGTTGAATTCATTGTAGGTGGACGAAAACCTTGATCTTTGGCTTTTCCGATCAGTTTTACTTTTTGACTTGTGTTTGGAAAGCTTACGTCTGCTGACCGGAGAGCTGTTCCTGGAGTTTCTGTGGCCGTGTCTTTCGCTATCGTCTGAGTCTCTTTTGTTAGCTTTTCTTTTTTTTCTTTCTGGTGAAGAGGACGATGAAGACGACGAAGATGAAGACGATGAAGGTCGGTATTTATACTTATGCTTCGATGATTTCTTTTTTGCTCTATGCGGGTTTCTACCATCTTCGTCTGAATGTTTCCTATAGTGTTTTTTTCGCTTACCACTACTTTCTTGATAATGTTTATCATCGTGCAAATACTTGTATTCTGACGATTTAGAATGGTGTGTGTGCCGGCGCCCATCATTCCACTGCTCAGTGGAATGCAGCAAGTGCGAGTAATATCCCCTGCGCTCATCATAGATGCTTGACTGCTGGTAACTACGCTCCATGGAGGAGCCAGAAGCCGCCGGATAGTCATAAGTATCACTATATTTTGACATTTTTTTTATTTTCCAGAAATAAAGTAACTCATAAATACGTATACTTTAAAAATTCATTTAGTTAAATGTGATTTTCATCTTTCTAAATCAAGAATAAAAAATGTATCTTATTTTTAACTAAACCGTTTAAATTCACTTATTATACATTTTGGAGATATCTTAGTTCAACGGACTAAGAGAATCGACAAACAATAATAAACGGAAGCAGTTTGTTATTATGAAGCAAAGAAAAAGTTCCTTTTATAAATTTTAATAAGTTTAAAAAATAAATAAATAGTTTTAGAAATAAATACCAATTTACGGAATGAAATTTATTCTAATATATTTAATTGTTTTTAGCAAATTTTGTAAATAAAAATATAGAGTAACGGCTGTTATGAGTCTTTATGAATGTTTTCGGATTTATTGAAACCCGTGTCTTAAAAATGTTCTTATGGAACAAAATGAGTCGTTTATGCGTTAAAATATTTTATATCCTAAATAAAATGTTATGTTTTTTGCATCTTAAAAGGAATCGTAAACACTCAGGTACTATACTTCCTATGCACACAAAACAGACTCTTCTGAATCCTGATCTTACATTGCCTGTTCCAACAAATGAGGTTAGAAAAATAAAATAAATAAAAATATTATATATATATATATATTTAAAGTGGTTTGACTTTTTAAAATTGAATATTTTACTGATATATTCCTGAATACCAGCAGTCCTATGAGTCATGGGGGGTTTGGGGAGACGAAGAACAGCTAAACAACGTCAGTACTGGAACTTTTCACAACCACTCAACAAATGAAGGTCCCAATAATCATCAGAAAAATGAAAAGCACTCTTCAAATAAAAAACACAAGCCTCTAGAGCAGGATACAAATTATGATATTGACTACTTTCAAGAACTCAGCCTAGAACCAGAAATTAAAAAGGCTAAAAAGGTGCACAAAATATTAAGTTTTCAATAAAGTGCACAATCTTGTGCAACATGTTTATTTTCTTATGGAATAACCATTTATCTTCTAAATTATTATTTAATAATAGTTCATCCATAATTAATTCTATACAGATTGTAATAAAGAAAAATGAAATATTTGAGTCAACCAACCGGTTAGCTATGGTCAATGACATCCCAATTACGGTAAATAATGAAAGATTTAAATCACTTGTCAAATATAACTCAAATAATTCATTCGTTCTAATATAAATCTCTTATGAGAATCTTAAATAAATAGTATACTAACAGCTCTTTTTTAGATCCATGGGTGTATCCAGGGGGGCAGTTGTCTCCCCTTTTATAACTGGGAAAAAATGTACTAAGTAGCAAAACGTTGAAAACAAATATTCTAATCAATTGTTTATTGTATCATTTTTTCTGCTTCACACAATTAGAGCAGATATGTCAAACTCATGGCTCGCCATGTCATTTAATGTGGAAAGCTTGAAAGTTATACATTTCATAATGAAGGTTTTTTTTACTCATGTTATCGATTTCAGTGCATTTAACCAATTGACTTTCAGTCACTTCCATTTTAATGCTATGTTATTGTGTTCGGAATGGCAACCTTTCGCTAGCCAAAAAAAAAAGTTGATGCAGGCGGAAAACTTCAAGAAGAAAAGCCGGTATGTTTTTACTGTTACGAGACGGTGTCAATTGTGGAAGAGTACAATCTGCCCTGAAATTTTGACATGGAACTTACTACGCCAAAGCTAACCCTCAAAAAATTGTACAAGAATAAAAATACCAACTGGTTTCAGCAAAGTCTATTTATGAACTCCACAGTTAAAAATGAAGCCACGGTGAAAGCTAGCTTCTTTTTGGCTGAAAAAGTCGTTCACGCTTCCAAAGCTTTTCAGAGAGGAGTGTTTTGAAGCAGTGGATGCTGATGCTTTGTGAGCAGGTGTGTCTCGACCATTTAGAAACTTTTAAAAATGTCCGTTCATCAAGAAGCATCATTGCCGGCCGAGTGAAGGAACCAGCAGAAGATATTACAACAGAGCTGGCTGAAAAGGCTGGTGCTACTGGGATGTGCCTTTGTTCATTTAGCTCACATCTCTTCAAGACCTTGTTATTTTTGAATGAGGGAAGATGAACAAGGAAAGAACACAATCCTTCAGTGGGGTGCTTTTCGAGAATACAAACAATTTATTCACTATCTTTCACGTATAACCCTTAATTATTTGTTTTTACTACCTTCGACGAAGTTTAAACTGCAAAGTCGTTCATTATCTTAAGACTTGCACAACTTATCATTATCGCTCAATGAGGTTCGTTTCTAGGCTATTAAAGGCCTTTTAAGGCAGTAATTTGTCCTTGGAATCCCAAGAAGTTCAGGCCCTTCTTCAAACAAATTTGTCAACACAATTGCGCTAAAACTCACCGGAATGGTGAAATTCGTTTCTAAAGTAATGTGTTTTTGCATTGCAACCTCCATGAAATATTTCTTTTTACCATACAGCTATTTATGGAGCTGAGCGTGACGTCACTTGGAAAGTTGTTCATAGGGTTAGGACCACAACTGTAAACAAACTTTTTGATGCGGTGGAGAAGTCCGTAAGTAAAAATGGATTGCAGAAGGAAAACTTGGCAGGATTAACTAGAGACGGAACCCCGGTAATATGGGAAGAAAAAGTGGGCTTAGATGGACTAATGAAGAGAAAAAGTGTTATCGATCACGAAGATTTGTTATGGAAGGTGCTGACGATGGAGAATATTGTCATTACAGTCATGAAAACTGTGAACTTTGTTCATAATCGTGGCTCAAACCACCGTAGGTTCCAACAGTTTTTGCTCCAAAGGGGCTTGGAACACGGGGGTTTGCCATATCATACAGAAGCAAAAGGTCAAAGTCCTCAAGAGATTTTTTACCTTTTTTTTATGCAACGTAAAGAAAATTCGTGCCAGAAATAAAGTGGATGTAAACTTTTTATTAGTATGTGAAATAACTGGCCACTTCGCCCAGCCAAAACAGAAGCTGCAGGGACGCAAACTAGCCATCACGTAGATGTTCGTAACCTGGACTTAGGGATGTGGCCAGTTAATAAGGACAATCTTGTTCTTTTTTCTGTTTTTCAAAGCATGTCAGTCTCATTTCCCGAAATTGTTTCATGTGCTCAGTAGGTTACCAAACCGAGCTGGTTTAAGAATAGTTTGGATGGCCACTTTTTTGACTTCAGAGCACAACAGTCTGACTTTTACCAAAATTGTCACTTGAATAAGTAATGATTTATTTAACATAGAGTAGTTACATTAATTTTTTTATTTCATTCGATTACATTCATAAGTTTTGAGATCAGTCTTAAAAGTTCTTTAATTTTTTTTAAATAAATAATTTTCTCTATATTATTTGAATTTTTGAGATAAATCTGCGTCTTAGAGGTTTAAAAAAAAATATTTTAAATTTCAAAAAAACATACTAATTTCACTGAAGGAATAATGGAATTTCGAAACTTCTCTCGTAAATATTCACATGCAGAAGGACTTGGGGACTCTGGAGGACAGGGATGTGGGAGGGGGGTGGTCGGAGGAGGAGGAAGAGGTGGATGCGGTGAAGCAGAAGAGGCGCTTAGAGCGGGAGAAGCGCATCCAGGAACATCAACTGAGGAAGGCAGAGAAGGAGAAGCAGAGAAAGAATAGCTTTCAGAACACATAAAACTTGTTTATAAATCTCAAAACTATTTTGAAAGTAAGAAACTAATGCAACTAACTGTCACATGCTTTTTAACCGTTACATTGAATAAAAGTTGTAGAATGAATAGAAGTAATCTTCATCATTGCAGTTTACAACCAGCGTATTAATGTATTCCAATAAACCTATTAATTTTATGATTAATAATAAAGCAGCCTTTCTTACAAGGTAATGTTACAGAACTTTTGTAAACGTCTACACTACACATAAAAAACTAGGATTTTTATTTTAAAGGAATTTATATGTTTGTATTAGGGGGGGGGGGCATAAGTAGGCAAAAAATAGGAAATTCGTTACGTCCACTTAGAATATGGTTCACTAGATTATTCAATGAAAATTAAATTTTAGAATTTGGTACTTTTGATGGAAACCCCCCCCCCCCAAACCCAAAAAACTAAATTGAAGATTTAGGCTTAAGTAAAAAAATCATTAGATAATTTAATTTACTCAAATTTTACGATAATAAGGTTACTTAATATAATAATTGAAATAATATAATATTATAAATATTTAAATAAATATTTGCCCGCCCCAACTACACTGGGCTTCAGCAGTGGCGTGAATGAAGTGCTGTTATTGGTTGAAACGGATATAAGAATATATCAGGTTTTAAAAAGTTTCATGATGTAAATAAACGTTTATAGAAAAAATTCTAGTTTAGTTGGACATGCACTTGACATGTGTCTTCAGCTGGTGGCTCCCGAGCTCAACCAAACAGATTCAATGAGTTTCCTCTACCTTAAATTGGACCCCCTCCACTTTTTTCAATAAAATTTTGTTTGTGAAACGAATGACATAAGCTGGATCATCTTCTGAAGTGCATATTTTTGGTGTAAAGTGAAAAATTGCAAGTAACACTATTGAAAATTTCAAGTATTTTTCACCCCCTAGAAGTTCTGTTACAAAATGAGAAGTTTTTTGATGAAATGCAATTTTTCCCATTCGTTTGTTGACACTAAATTAATAGTGTTTGTGTTCATTTGCTGACAATGTAACCAAAACAGCAAAAAAACAGTTTAATTTAGATGAGTTTAAATGCATTAAAATAGCTAATTGCGCTACTTTTTTTTTCATGCGGTAAAAATTTTTAACGGCCGTTAATGGATTAACGCTTTAATAAAAAGTTAACGTAGATTAAAGCACAGCTCTAATATTATTATTAGTATTATTATTATTATATTATTATAGAAAGAAGCCAAAAAGACTTTAACTTTTATGCCTGTTGAAATCAAAAGATGATTCTTTCACTGAAAATAAAGAAGTTTAAAAAAATTATAAATGAAATATCAACCAAGAAAGATTAAAATATATACAAAGATCAAAAAAGCTCAAAAAATGTGTTTTTCTAGCGAATAAAAGGTTTAACATCTCTCATTTTGTTTTTTTCAATCGCGGTTGGGGGGGTTATTTTTGACATAATTTGTGGGTCAAACTTCTTGTATTATTAGTGTTAACCATGTCCTAAGTGGACGTTTTGAAATTTTAAAATCGATGATTATGCCCCTTTCTCATCCTATTGTATGCAGAAAAAGAATGTTTCACGGAAAATAAGTTTTCTCCAGTGAAATACACTGAAGAAAAGGTAGCCTTTTTGTTACTTTCTGTGAAATTTTGACTGAAAATAAAATCTTGCCCTCTGAAACCTGGGCTGTCACTACATAAAAACTCAATTGCCTTCAAGGCAACGACCGGGCTATGATTCGTTAGATGCGCAAAATTACATAAAAGATGTCTTCCGATCAACAGAGCTCCAAAATGATGGGAAACCTGGATATTGGTGCTGTACTGCAATCGATAAAAATGAGGTGGTTTGGGCGTATGGAACGTGATGGTGGATGGATCAACAAGGTTAGAAGAATGTAGGCTTTTGGAACGAAAAGACTAGGTAGGCCAAGGAAGACTTGAGAAAAGGCATATATAACATAAACCCGGAGATGATGATGATGAATATTTAATAAATCGAAAGCAGATATTTATTAAAGCATCAAATTACAAGAAAAAGAATAATAAGATCAAGAAAGAAAATTCACAGAAGACTAATAATAAGGTCTTTTAGCACAACATTAAGTCCTTTGCAATAGTTTAGGCAAACACTGGTAATGTCTTTTGAAGTCAGTGTGGGGTCGCCAGCAGTGGGAGTCGTCGTAGGGCATTTGGAATGCATGAAGAGCTCCATTGAAGCGTGAATTATTGCTGTCGTTGCTGTAATGATAATTTCTTAAGTCACAATCTTTATTCTCATCAGCAAGTCGTTGGCGATGCTTTTGAGCTTGGTATGAGGCATCATTATAGCCTGTGGCTTGGTCGCAATGGTGGTGGTTGTTATGCCTCCTTTTCGACTCATGTTCGTAGTTTTGGTAGTTATGATTGCTAGAATTATTGTATTCTTGCGAATGAGCATCAAGGGCGACGTGAGCACTGGGGGCATCAGCAGCACGGACACTTCCGGCCGTGGCGTCAAG
The DNA here is from genome assembly GCA_943735955.1 of Piscicola geometra. Classification (NCBI taxonomy): domain Eukaryota; kingdom Metazoa; phylum Annelida; class Clitellata; order Hirudinida; family Piscicolidae; genus Piscicola; species Piscicola geometra. The sequence goes on along the minus strand of OX030957.1, from coordinate 8,323,586 downwards.
AGTGCACTGGCGCGCGTGAGTGAAGAAGGGGTGCTTGAGGGCGGTAGAGAGAGTGATGCGACCACTCTCGCTGTACTCAAGCATCTGGCAGAGCAGCTGCAGGAAATGCCTGTGTATCTCCCCTTGCCCCTTCATGTACCTCTGTGTGTCATAGAAGAAAAAGAAGATGATGATGATGATGATGATGATGTAGTTGTGGCTTTCAATAACGCTCAAGCACAAATCGAAGCAGCAGGGCAAGTGCAGAATGAGCAGAGACAAGCAAGGCGTGAGGAAGTCGAATGATGCCTCTCAAGCGTGGGACATGCACCACACATCAACAACGTGCAAGAGGGCTGTACTCCTAGGCAACATACGTGGAGGGGCTTGCAGTGCTCCCTGACGTACTTGCCAGACGACGACTCATCGTCCCATTCAAGCTTGCCACCGTAAAAGTACTTTCGCCTCCTAGGTGGTGGTCATGATGATGATAAAATGTTTCCTAACTAAAATTAAAAACTTCCGAGACAAGCGTCAATGGACTAGCAGGTCATGATGCCAACCCTCGTCATGAAGTACCTTGTCTTGCGTATCAGGCTGGAGGGCAGAGGTCCCAGGATGCGTTCCATCATCGCCATGTGTTCCCGGTTGTTGTGCGTCTGTTGCAGTGTCATGTGCGTGCGTGTAGAGGTAGAGTGGAGGAGAAGTGTATGCGCCATGATAGCAGTGTGATGACGATGAAGCATACCGGGCTTTCGGAGCCGACCCGGAGTCGCTCATTTTTGACAGAGCCGGAGAAATCTTGTGGCTCCGATGCTCACAATTTTTATGAAGACAGAATTTTTTTAAAAACAAAAAGCTATTAATATTGTAGAATTTTTTTTTCATTTATGCAGTACAGAGATAATAAATATAATTTGAAGAATAATTATAATTTTAAACACAAATAACGCCTGAATTAATTATAACTGAAAATCTAACAATTTCATTCAAACATCTTCAACTAGGGGAAAATGAATAAAAATAAATCTTATTTTATTAAATTAACCTATCAGAAGACACTGTTTATCATATTTTTCGCTTCCATTTTTTGACTCGTGGACCCGGAGCCGTCAAATTTTTAGAAACCAGAGCCAAAGCGAGAGGCAGAAAAAATGGCGGCTTCCTAACTTGGAAGAGGGTATTGCCGGTGTAGAGTTCAAACATGATGCAGCCAATGCTCCACACATCGCAGGGTTGTGACCAGCCTAGTTCTGTACATAAATGTGTGCTGGTGTTTCAGAGAGGCAGTGTGTATGAAGTGTAGCAGATGTTCCAGACTAAATCCTTTATCGAACGTATAGTCAAATGGCATGAAAATCTTAACAATATGATTCTATTTAATGCAATATCCAATTTGCACGCAGCATGCAGCCACCCATGCATGCAACGGAACCAACCGAGGAGCACTTCAGGGGCTCGGTAGTGGCGCGTGGAAACGACGGAAGAGTGGTGTTCGTGGTTGAAGGTGGCTGAGCCAAAGTCGATCAGCTCGATGCTGCAACTCCTCAGCTTCCATACAGGTCCTTCCTCCTGCAGGTGGTGATGATGACCAAAGAATAATTACTAGAGCTGTTCCACATTTTAATCGCCGTTAATCGAACGATTAAAAATATAAATCGAAAGTTAATCGTGTTTTAACGTAATGATTTTAGCATGTTTGAAATAAGTATAAAATAGTATTTAAATTAAAAAAATAATGTAATAGAAACTAGTGAAATTTTATCAGAATTATCAGAATATAAGTAATCTACATTTGAAAGAGAAAAAAGAATCGATAAATGATTTTAAAAATGCAAATTTCACACATCTTATTTGAGCAAACAAATTTTTCTACTTGTGCTCTGACAAGCTGAATAGGCGTTCCCATGGAACTGTAATTGCAGGAGATGACAAGTACTTTCTTTAAAGCTTCTCTCTTTCATGTTGTTGCCATCAAACAAGCGAACAATTCTCTAAGCCTACTTCAGATTCTGTTGTATAACGTTGAATGATTTACGTAGTAATCATTGAAGTATCTCCCTCTTCATCGTATAGGACAACGTCATCGTGGAGGTGTTCATCTCGTCTCTGATGATCTTCTTCTCGTACTTCATCGTCCTCAACACCCTAGTTCAGATCTCGTTGTACGTCTCTGTGGAGATGACACGCTTCGGATATTCCTGGTGGATCAACTGGGATAAGGAGATGTACTACAAGATAAACGACACGCCATCTAGATCTAGGTCAACCACGCTGAAGTGTTCCATCAACGGAGTCAAGTACAGATACACTTTGGATGAGAGCAGAATCCTCAAGGATGGCAAGAAAATGGACTTTTTAGAAAACCCCATGCATCAGCCTTCCTTCAAGTTCTATGCTGAGTCACTCAGACATCAGGCGAAGAAGGGCAATGCTCACGTGCACATGATGTTCCAACTGCTTTCTCTCTGCCACACCGTCATGGGGGAGACGCATGATGGAGGCAGTCTGGAGTACAAGGCGCAGTCGCCAGGGAGCTCTGGTCAGTACAGCCACGAACTTCGGCTTCGTTTTCAAGGTTTGGTTTGTGATATAAGGGTGTGCTGTCCTCTGGTCGTATTATAGTATGGGGTGTGCTGTCTTGTGGTCGTTTGATGTGCTGAAGTGTTTTGTCCTGTGTTCGTTTGTGTTCTATAGTATAAGGTGTGTTGTCCTGTATTCTTATAATATTTTAAAGTGTAGTTTTGATATAAGGGTGTGATGTCCTGTAATTATTTGATGTGTTGGAGTTTGGTAAAAAGCATTGCTGTGGTGTTGTATGATGTGCTGGGATGTTGTGTGGTATTCTAATGTTTTAGGGTATAGTTTGAGATATAAGGGTGTGTTGTTCTGTGATATGATGTGTTGAGGTGTGGCGTGAGTTATAAGGGTGTGATGTATGTTTTAGGGTGTAATTTTTGATATAAGGTTTTTTTTTCCTGTAGTCGTTTGATATGATGTGGTGTGTGGAGTAAGGGTGTGTTAGTGTTGTGTGGTATTCGCTTTTTTGGGGTTTTTCAATGGTGGTGCTACCGTGTAGTCAGTGGGGTGTCGTGGGGCAAGCAATATAATGCGCTATAATGCTGTTTGGTGTAACAGCGTGCCTAATGTGTGGTCAGGTCAGGTTCTGATAAAAAACCTGCTACTGGTACCGCGAAAGCTAGTAAAACCTGTGTCATGGTCGAACGGTCGGCGACTAAACTGCCTTTCCCACCATCTAGTCTCGATAATTCGGATTCTTTGGTGGGAAGGGTATCCGGGTTACCCTGCAGCACGAAATAGGAAGCTGTAAAGGGCGGATGAACACCTTAGTGTCAACGGCCAACCCAGGAGCCTAAAAGTTTTAGGACGGTTAGAAGAACAAAGATTGTGTTTTGTTAATAAACTTCAATGTGAAAAAAGACTCGTTTTATATAATTATTTATTTAAACATATATTCATTTACATGAATAAAATATCCCTAAAAAAACTTCAATGAGCTAGTTCACAGTATATAAATTTCTTTATCTGGCCTTTTGAATGGTGTGGGTCCCTACTGGACCCAGCCTGATTTTCTCTCTCATCTGGCACTGATTCAACTTTTTGGGCTTCCATGCTTTTCAAAATTATGAATAGAATCTCTATAGCCAATTTAAACCCAAGGTTAGGTTAAGCTGAGAGTCGTTACACACTCGGGAACCCGTTAATTAAAATATCGAACCTTCGGTAGTTATATCAGTCATAGAGAAAAACTTTCCACCTTTGCCGGCCAATTGATCGACAGATGGAACAAATTTGTCAGGCAATTAAGCCCTTTATCCGTCAAAAAAACACAGACACCCCCCCATGACCTACGAAGTTTTTTTCACAGCCCCCAAGCTTTAAGGACATTAACGGCGTTAACATACCAAATATTCTCGATATGACTTACTGTGTGCTGCAGGTCTGCCGTGGAGTCGTGCAAGAGAATGTTCTCCGGCTTGAGGTCTGTATGCGTCAGCTTGTTTTTGTGCATATCTGTGTGTGTGTGTGTGTGTGTGTGTGTGTGTGTGTGTGTGTGTGTGTGTGTGTGTGTGTGTGTTTGGATTAGAGGTCGGGCAGGGTACCTGATCTGACCTGGTACCCGCGAGAATGTAAATGAAAGTTAAATTCGGGACCGGGAATGAAAAAAGTTTTTTTTGCATTGGGTAGCTTCAAAGATGATTGAATGATTGAAAGGAGGAAACTAACAGAGGACAGATTTGCAGAGTTGCAATGATATGCCACACACGTCCTCGATGGCAAACGACCTGAAATCATTCTTCTTCTGGAGGTCGATGGTCATCGAAAATGATTGCGTTAAAAATATAAACTAATTTGTAAGGTGTTGAAATGTATTAGAAACATTATAAGTTCAATAGCTCTAATTTAAAAATAAGCGTCTTCGCAAATCCGTTTTTCCAAAATTCTTTTTTCAGGATATTTGACCCGTTGTCCGTGCTGGTTGCAAGCACTTGTTGTTTTCTGATGCCAAATCTTTCGAGGATACTCTCAAGAGCAGTTGTCATATTTGAAGCAATGCGTTTTTGTGAATATTTAGAGAAACTAACTTCTTGAGACTTGTGGTGTTTTTTCTTTGAAGTTATGAAGAGAGAATTCATAACTATAAAATAAGTGTTTTTTATTTATTTACATGACCTAGTGCGTTCGAACTATCATTGGATTGAATACTATTGCTGTTTCTGACGTTCACAGAAATTTAAAACATTCAAATTCTCGAGTTTCAAAGCTTTTTGTCTTGCATTTTTTTCCTTCTATAAAATATTTTTGAGAGCCAGGGTCAAAAATGTGACTCGGCTCCACAAGCCTGACTAGAACTGATCATATAAATAAAACACACCAAGAACTCGAAGACAGAGTCTCCGAACTTGGGGAATATGATGCACACGTGGCCATGGAAGTGGAACCAGTCGAGCATGTGAATGCAGTGGCTGGTGTGTGAGGGAGAGTGATGATGTAGCGCCTCGTGGCGACTTTAATGACGAAAGGGCAACCTCATTGCGTGTGGGTCGTTCTTCTTGAGTGTGTTCAAGACATTCACCTCCATCATGGCAGCGTCTCTGTACCTTCTCACATTGCGAACCACCTTCATTGCCACCCCACTGCCTCCACTGTGGTGATGTTGGATGGTAAGGAAATGCAATAGAGTGGGCGTGGCTTTCAAAGAAGAAATTGGTGTGAATTTAAGACAACAAAGAGATGTTACTTTGGCATTCAGCTAAGTATGCTGAGTTGAAATGGGAAAAAGAGTTATGAAAACAATGAATTAATCTGAATAACAATAAGCGGAATTGAAAATTGGAATGAAACTGACCTGCTGAGGTCGACACACTCAACCACCCTGCCAAAGGTTCCTTCTCCAAGAACACCTCTCACCACGTCTGAAGGGGGGTCGATGTGCAGCCACTGCGTGCTTATCTAAGCCCCTCTCCTTATCGCCCACTATATCACTTAAGCTTGTCTTAATGATTCAGAGTGCCTGGTGCAGTTTGAGGGTGGTATTAAGTGTCACGTACATCTGTTCATTATCTTGTCTCCAGCTTTGCAAACTAAGTGGCCATTTTTGTCGTTCGGAACAGAGCTTGATCGTTGAACTTGTGTGCCTGAGGAGCTGCAGCTGCTTGAACGACTGCTGCTACTTGATCGGCTGGAATAGGAACTTCTTGATCTGCTGCTGTAGTGCCTTGACCAACGCTTTTTGCTATAACTTCTTTTGTAATTTCTTCTGTTTGACTAGAAAGCAGAATTTTACAGCTGAATGATAAAAATGAATACGTATTAATGAAAATCATTAGATTTATTACAATTCAATAGAAATTATAAAAATTTATCATTTAATTTTTTATTTAAAAAAATTAGTTTACACTTTTTTAAAGTTTTTGAATGTTAAAAAAGTAGATGTTCACATCAGTGAAATTTTTACTGAAACTTTCACATTTGATTTTTGACGTCAACTTAAATTTACAGGAGATTAAGTTCAATATAATTAGATTCAACCCTAAACCTTGCTCATTCATCTAAATATTTGTGGAAAAATTGTGATATTTAAATTTATAATAGAACTGGCTAGGGGTCCGACAATCAAATGAGTAAAAGTTATGGCATATGAGTATAATAAATATTAATTAAAGAATTTATAACTAGGATTTCAAGATTTAGTCTTGAGTGCTAACCATTACAGTGCATTACAGTAAAGGTTAGCATGAAGAAAACTATTGAAGAAGCGGACTTTTAAAGATTCAAAACCAGTATTGTCAATTATATAAATTATCTATTCAAATTTATTTAATTGAAACATAAAAAAATTTCTATTTGGATTATTGTGAGATAATTGTTCATTCATTATGAAAAGTTAGTGTGAAAATAACAAAAATCAGATTTTAACCTCAATATAATGTTCACTGAAACTTTCACATTTGATTTTTGATTGTTTCAGTAGAAATATAAAGTTATAATTTAGGTTACATAAATTATAATAGATGACTAATTAATTAAACACGAATGTTTAATTTACTTAGTAAATTTTACTAGAACTAAAACCACACAAGCTGTTTGAAAGATAGTAATCTAAAAATTCACTCACTCCTCGACGATATTTATAAAAGTTCTGAGATTCATTTTTTTGTCTTCTAACTGCTACTCTTCGGTTACTGTGCCGTTGATCCCTTGAGTCTCTGTGATTTTTTCTTCCATAGTAGGAATTAATAGAGGAGTTTTCATTTCTGTAGTAACTGCAATGAAGAAATTAGGACGAAGGAATGGCAGAAAAAATCGTAAAGATGCGAAATCATAGTCGGTCGAGAAGACTCACGAGTTGAAATAGTTTCTACTTGTTCTACATCTTTTAGTATCATAACAACTATAATTGGAGCTTCTACTTCTCTTTCTTTTTTGAGACATTTCTATATGAGAATGAGAACAGATGGAAATGTTTAATAGTTCAATACCTAAGTAATATATATAAAAGTTATATTATAAATAGATAAAACCTATGGCAGAGAGTAATCTTAAAAGATAATAAATAAAAGCTTTCTAGAGTAGACGTCACAGATTTAATTTTATTGAAACAAATTATTCATATAACCTTGAAATATTTAATTTTTAATCTGAAAATTAAAAAAAATAGTTTATAATAATCAAAGTTATCTTGTCTCACAATTTTCAATAGTTCTTTATTATCGCTTTATGTGTTTTACTAGCAGCAGTTTCATCTTTAAAGTTATTTGATTACTTTCATCAAGTAATAACTTACAAAATACTAGGTTTATTAAAATGTTATTCTTTATAGACCTATTTTTAAATTAAATTTAATTTTTCTTTAAAAATTAAAAAATGTGTCACCCATCTAAATTCTAGATTCAAGCATTTTGTTACAGGATTATAGATTTTATGCTTAATTTTCTGTGTTTTACAGAATGTCAAGATTTTTCACCAAATCTGATTCTGAAAGTGAGAGCTCAGCCTCTGAAGATGAAGTCGTAGCCAAGCCAGTTCCAAAGTAATAATATAATTATTAGATTCTAATAGAATAAAATTTAAAAAAACATTTTTATTTTTATTATAAGTTTTATTATTTTTTAAAAACATTTATAAAAAAATAATTAAAAACATTTATGCTTATTTTTACAGTAGAACATTTGTGCAAAGTGATGATGATGAAGAAACTAAGAGGGTAGTGAAGAGTTCCAAGGATAAAAAGTAATTATACATTTGTTTCTTAAGAACTAATTTTTAAAAATAATTTAAAATTAAATTTACTTTGTTTATTTTAATTAAAATTTTTTAAAGGTATGAAGAACTGCAGACGATCATCAAGAACCTCCGCAACCACAAGAAGATCAAGGACATGTCCAACGTTCTGAATGGTCAGCATTGTCTCAAAAAATAAACAATCAATTTATGCTAAGCTGTGCCTTTTGATTGGTTAACTAAAATTCATTTATTTATTTTAAATAATCTTTCCATAGTTAAATATGTTATAATATAATAATAATAATAATAATGATGAGCATTATTATAGTGGAGTATAACCCACTTAGACTGCATATTTTCATTTGCGCCTTTGGGTTACTAGGGCATTGGTTGCACTTGAACCTAGGTCCTTTGATTGTTGGTCAAGCTGAGAATAGTTACCGAATCGGATACCCGTTCACCCAATATAACCATGCTTGCAGAGCCACCTCTTTTTTTCTTGCTCGGTTCTTACTTAGGCCTCTCGGAAATTTGACTCCCTATAGGGTGTCAAATGAGACAAATTTGCGAAAACTTTTGACTTAAATATTGTTTCAAAAAAATAAAGCACAATTGATGATAAACAGTGCCTTTTTATTGGTTAACTAAACAAAAATGTATAATTAACTTTTTACTATTCGAAGAAACGAAATTGTTTTTTGCATTCTAGACTTTTAATTCTTATTTATTTATTTTTAAAATTAAGGGTATTATCTTTTTGCTGTATAAATTTATTTAATTTATTTAATTAAAAAAAATAATATAAAAAATATTATTTAAACGTTGAACTATTCTGTGTTAGAGGTCGGATCGGATACTCGCATGTACCTGCGGGACTCCCTCGGGAACAGGGATGAAAATTAATTTCGGGACAGGAAAAGTCGGGAACCGGGAATAGGTTTACGGAAGGGAACGGGAATCAACATTGAAATCGGAACTGAAATAAACTTTTAAATCGGGAACTGGAATAAAAGTTATTGGGGTTGGATTCTTTAACAATTATTCTTCTATGTAGGGAAATCTCTATTTCATCGATACTCCGTACTTAAAATTAGTATTAAATGCAATAGAAATGTATAAAAAAGCCACCATTGCACTGCTAATGTCTAAATCTCCAACTTTACATTTCAAGTTGTTATGGCGAGTCAAAACATGAGAAAAAACAGATGATGAAAACTTTCAGATAAAATCAAACTGATCAGTTATATTATTTTTATCTTATAAATTAATACATTGAATTTGTATTTTAAATTTTCAGTTGATTGCTCAGTTGATCATTTCGACAATAGAAAAGATGTTCAATGATCTTATTTATATGGCAGCTTGTGTGTTGCACCCCCATAAAAAAAATAATAATAAAAATTTTGGGATAGAAAAAGAAATAAATACCAAGAAATTTATTAGAAAAAATTTAATTCAATTTTTTACAGCCAGACCAAGCTGCAATGCTGTTGAGAAAAAAACTAATGATGGTTATTTAGACCTATTATGTTTATTTTTATAACGTTAAAATTATAATAGAATTTTTATACCATCAAATTATACAAATAATTTTATTTTTTTAATTGTGGAGAATAAGAATGTTGTCAAAAAACATATTTCTAACATTATTGAAGAACGAATGAGTAAGAAAATTCTGAAAAGGATGAATAGTACAAATATTCACAATTAAGTCCCACCAAAATTGAAGATTATAATGATGTTTTATTTTATTGGAGTAAAATGAAAGTTTTTCCAATACTAAAAGAAGTAGCCAAAATTTTGTTTAGTATACCTGCAAGTTCTATTCCCTGTGAAAGGAATTTTTCAACATGTGGTCGTTTAAATTGAGACCCAAAATCACCTGATTTGAAAGCTAAAACTCGTGATGGTTTAACCCGTGTAATAAGCAATGAAGATTTGATTGAATTACTTAAAAACAATCACTAACTTCAATACTTTCATTTCAATAAATATTTTAAATTTAAATCGTGTTTTTTTAAAGAAGTATTCTCTGAATTTCAAATAATAAATTTTATTAAATTTTTAGGACTAGCAAGTTTGGAACCGCTGAACACGGCAGCGAAAATGAGTGAAAAGACAATATTTTTTTTCGGGAATGGGTCGGGGCTGAGTCAAAAAGTTTCGGGAAGGGGTCGGGGACGGGACGAGTTGCGGGAACGGGACGGGACAGAAATCAAAATTTAGATGGCCATCGGGAACGGGACGGGAAAAAAATCGGAGACGGTATGGGGCCGGGAACGAAAAATCGTCCATGTTCGACCTCTATTCTGTGTCAACAAATTTCTAAAAGCAAAAAAAGAAAACGACTATTATTTTAAGAATCTACTTGTGGAACCAACTTAAACAGCCAAGGAGTATTTTAATCATTAAAAAAATGAGTTATGAGACTGAGTAGACTTGAAAAAATTGCTGATAAAATTTTCCTTCAAAAGTTATTAACAAAATAATATGGGATGCCAATAAAATGTATTCAACAACTTTCAAAAACTTTATATACCATATTCTTTTAAGAACAACAAAAACATGCACACAACAACAAATGCACACAACAACACACGGACACAATAACACATGCACACAACAACAAATGCACACAACATCACACGCACACAATAACACACGCACACAACAACACACGCACACAGCAACACACGCACACAACAACACACGGTGACAGACTTTGAAGAACTGGGCAAAGCGCTCGAGAAGGCTCGCAAGGTGATCGACAAGGACGGCCTGCCTCGCTTCTTCATCAAGTGCCTCGTGCAACTCGAGGACTTCGTCAATGCTGTCAGTTGAGTGCACGTGTGGGTGGCCATTCGATGGGGTAGGGATCGTGAATTGGATGGTTGGTTGTCATGGGGAAGGCTGGTTGTTGAAAATATTAAGATTTTACAATGGAATAGTGTGAGCTGAATGAAGGCTGGAATAAAAAAGCCATTTAAAAGACTCGGCAAACACAACACCACCCTCCTAAGCCTGCAATTCACCAACACCACCCTCCTAAGCCTGCAATTCACCAACACCACCCTCCCAAACCTGCAATTCACCAACACCACCCTTCCAAACCTGCAATTCACCAACACCACCCTTCTAAGCCTGCAATTCACCAACACCACCCTCCTAAACCTGCAATTCACCAACACCACTCTCCTAAACCTGCAATTCACCAACACCACCCTCCTAAGCCTGCAATTCACCAACACCACCCTCCTAAACCTGCAATTCACCAACACCACCCTCCCAAGCCTGCAATTCACCAACACCTCCCTCCTAAACCTGCAATTCACCAACACCACTCTCCTAAACCTGCAATTCACCAACACCTCCCTCCTAAACCTGCAATTCACCAACACCACCCTCCTCAGCCTGCAATTCACCAACACCACTCTCCTAAACCTGCAATTCACCAACACCACCCTCCTAAACCTACAATTCACCAACACCACCCTCCTAAACCTGCAATTCACCAACACCACCCTCCTAAGCCTGCAATTCACCAACACCACCCTCCTAAACCTACAATTCACCAACACCACCCTCCTAAGCCTGCAATTCACCAACACCACCCTCCTAAACCTACAATTCACTAACACCACCCTCCTAAGCCTACAATTCACCAACACCACCCTCCTAAACCTGCAATTCACCAACACCACCCTCCTAAGCCTACAATTCACCAACACCACCCTCCTAAGCCTGCAATGCACCAACACCACCCTCCTAAGCCTACAATTCACCAACACCACCCTCCTAAGCCTACAATTCACCAACACCACCCTCCTAAGCCTGCAATGCACCAACACCACCCTCCTAAGCCTACAATTCACCAACACCACCCTCCTAAGCCTACAATTCACCAACACCACGCTCCAACAAACATAGAATGACTTCCATCATCAACAACAACTACACCACAGCAATGGGAAAATGTCGAGGGTCGCAAGGCGCTGAATAAGAACAACAGCAAGGGCTTGACGGCGCTGAGGCAGAAGCTCAAGAAGTACAACAAGAACTTCGAGGAGAAGATCAAGCAGTACAGAGAGGTGCGTCCTGGGGCTTTAGTTTGTGACCATCACTCATCACCATCTTCATCCCTCTTTGATGCTAATATATTTGATCATTTAAAAAAGATAAGTATGGTAAAATACCAAAGTCTTCGGACATTTCAAAATCTTTATTTTTTGAGTTTCTGGTAACATGAGTGTTATTTTAACTTATTCCTACTAGCTGCCGTAACCATTAGAGTTTTAAACAAAGCATTCTAATGAAAGGCTGAAAAAGTGTTAGAAAACATTTTCTAAAAATGATAAAGTAGATTCTGGTATTTTACAGTATATCAATTATTAAGATTTAATCCGTCATATTTCTTCCGATAAAGAATCCAGACCAGAGTGATCATGAGGTAGAGAGGGAAGGTGAGTACTGCATCATTGATGCGCCCATCACATCACCACATCATCGTCACCATCACATCACCACATCATCGTCACCATCACATCACCACATCATCGTCACCATCACATCACCACCATCACATCACCACATCATCACCACCATCACATCACCACATCATCACCACCATCACATCACCACATCATCACCACCATCACATCACCACATCATCACCACCATCACATCACCACATCATCACCACCATCACATCACCACATCATCGTCACCATCACATCACCACATCATCACCACCATCACATCACCACATCATCACCACCATCACATCACCACATCATCACCACCATCACATCACCACATCATCGCATCACCACATCATCACCACCATCACATCACCACATCATCGCCACCATCGCATCACCACATCATCGTCACCATCACATCACCACATCATCGTCACCATCACATCACCACATCATCACCACCATCACATCACCACATCATCGTCACCATCACATCACCACATCATCACCACCATCACATCACCACATCATCACCACCATCACATCACCACATCATCACCACCATCACATCACCACATCATCGCATCACCACATCATCACCACCATCACATCACCACATCATCGCCACCATCGCATCACCACATCATCGTCACCATCACATCACCACATCATCGTCACCATCACATCACCACATCATCACCACCATCACATCACCACATCATCACCACCATCGCATCATCACCACCATCACATCATCACATCATCACCACCATCACATCACCACATCATCACCACCATCACATCACCACATCATCACCACCATCACATCACCACATCATCACCACCATCACATCACCACATCATCGTCACCATCACATCACCACATCATCACCACCATCACATCACCACATCATCGCCACCATCACATCACCACATCATCACCACCATCACATCACCACATCATCACCACATCATCACCACCATCACATCACCACATCATCGCCACCATCGCATCATCACCATCATCACATCACCACATCATCACCACATCATCACCACCATCACATCACCACATCATCGCCACCATCGCATCATCACCATCATCACATCACCACATCATCACCACCATCACATCACCACATCATCGCCACCATCGCATCATCACCATCATCACATCACCACATCATCACCACCATCACATCACCACATCATCGCCACCATCGCATCATCACCACCATCACATCACCACATCATCGCCACCATCGCATTATCAAATCATGCGTTCAGAGGCACCTACATTCAGCATTATGTACCACCGCCCACTCATGCACGTACCACCCACCCGCTGATGTGCACTCCAACCTACAATGAGAACACGATACAGAGAAGTCTGGTGATGAAGAGGAGAGGGGTGGTGATGAGGAGGAGGACGAGGAGGATGAGAAGGAAGAGGATGCTCGTAGACTAGCAAAGAGTGCCGTTACTGAGGAGGCAAAAAAGAAGCAGGTATATACCGTAGACAACTTAGGATTGCCAAACAACTCACCTAAAAAAGAAGACAAGTCATTTCAAATTATTTTAAAACTTCCTCTGAGTTGCCAATTGTATGAGTTATCAGGACACCCCACAAACACCATTCACTCAAAACACACACGCACACACACACCACGGTGCACCAGGGCGACTCAGACAGCGATGACATGTGGGAGCAAGATGAGTCATCGAGTGATGAGTCAGACGACGACATCCGACCCATCAACCAACTCAATGCTGACTACTTCAGAAAGAAGTCACTGCTTCCCTTGCTTCATCATCGCCATCATCATCATCATCGCCATCATCATCATTATCTCCATTATCATCATCATCGCCATCATCATCATCATCGCCATCATCATCATTATCTCCATTATCATCATCATCATCATCTCTATCTCCATCGTCATCATCATCTCCATCGTCATCATCATCTCCATCATCGTCATCATCTCCATTATCATCATCTCCATCATCATCATCATCTCCATCATCATCTCCATCATCATCTCCATCATCATCATCATCTCCATCTCCATCGTCATCATCATCTCCATCTCCATCGTCATCAGGGTGACACAGGACGGTGAGGGGGAGGGCAGGCGCAAGAAGGAGGAGAAGAAGAGGAAGGTGGTCAAGAAGGAGGAGAGTGATGCCGAGGAGATGGGCGAGTGGGAGAAGGTGGGATCATCCGCGGTGAGTGTATGTGTGTGTGTTTGTGTGTGTGTCTGTGTGTTTGTGTGTGTGTGTGTGTGTTTGTGTGTGTGTGTTTGTGTCTGTGTGTTTGTGTGTGTGTGTGTGTGTTTGTGTGTGTGTGTTTGTGTGTGTGTGTTTGTGTGTGTGTGTGTGTGTTTGTGTGTGTGTGTGTGTGTGTGTGTAGGATACCTTGTGAAGGTGAATAAAAATTCGCTATTACAAAACCATCATCATCATCATCATGACGGCAACACTCAGGCGGCAGAAAAGCCTGAGATCTTCGGCAAGGACGTGGAGATCAACGTGGAGGTGGTGAAGAGGAAGCTGATTGAGTTGTCGGCTGGCAGGGGCCGCAAGGGAACCGACCGTAGCATGCAGGTGCTGTTGTTCTTGTTGTTGTTGTACTTCGGTTTGGCTGTTGCGCAGTCTGGTGAGTATGTCCACGACCAGCTGTGCCGCCCTGCCAGCCTCTTGCCTTAATTCTATTGGGCTTAGACCCACCCCGTGTATCGCCCTTTGTGACTCCAAGGCTGGGCAGTCTGTCCAGAGATGAGTTGTTGTTTGCTGGGCCGCCTTGCATAGTCTGCACAGGTCCTCTTGGCTCAGACCGATTCTGCATTGGTAGGCTCTGATCCCCGGCTATTGCCCAATGCGAAAGCTCCTCTTCTACATTCTTGATTCTGTCTTTTGAAAAAGGGCCTGGCAGTTTGGAGGCGTTAGGTAAAAACCGTTTGTTTTTCCGTCTAAAGCCATTAATGTTAATTTTGCTAACTAATAATTTTAACGGTCGTTAATATCTGTTAAAACTCGCTAATTAAAAAAGAATGTTTTGACATTTATTATTATTGAAAAGTGAAAGTTCATATAGGTGTTTTTAAATTAAATTCTTATTATAAAAAATAAATATTACTATTATCTCTAATTCAATGTTAGTTGAGTTTTATTTTATTAGTCTTTAGTAGTAATTTTCAAGTTTTTGAGTTCAATTATCATTATTTTTTTGCCAAAAAAATAATTGTTTTCATTGTATCGGGGTTGAGATTTTACTAATATTAAGTATAAATTTCGTTATAAGATTAATTAAAATTAAATTTAATTAAATCCCACAAAAAAGCAAAACTAAATCGCGCGAATTCTGTTTTATATTCCTATAAAAGAAAGATGTAAAGAAACCAAAGACAAATTTAAATGTCTAAAAAAAATAAATTTTGTCTAAAGCCATTTAATAAACATATCTGCTAAATTACCAATAAAATGGTATCCGTTTTTTAATAATTATCCGAAATTACATGACAAACGGTAAAAAGACGGACGGGAAGTTTAAACGGCCTTGCTCAACCTGAACAGCTCCACGTGCACTCAATCAGACTTGAGGTTTGCAATCTCATCCGACTTGATCGCTCATATGCGGCTCGAGCGTCGAGGCTTTGATGCTTCCATGGGCCATCTCGCGCTCTGCGTGCCTGCTGCGCTGGAGAAGGATGAAGGCGCACGTGCTCAGCAAGGGGACGTCGCTATATAAATGTGACCACCACCACCACCACCATGTCGACACAGGTGGACCTGCTGATTGAACTGCGCAAGATCGCCAGGGAGCACAACTTGGGAGAAGGCATCGACTGCAAACTCCTGCTGTGCATCATCACCTCCATCTTCGACTACAACCCCTCCATCGCCGCCTCCATGAAGCCCGAGATGTGGGAGAGGTTGGTGAGGTCGTGTGGTCGTGATGGGAGGGGGGTGGTGGTCGTGGTGGGAAGGAGGTGGTGGTTGTGGTGGGAGGGGGGTGGTGGTTGTGGTGGGAGGGAGGTGGTGGTCATGGTGGGAGGGGGGTGGGGGTTGAAGAAAAAGTGGGTGAGTTGGTGGGAGAGAAAGATAAACGAGGGGGTAGTAGTGACAGAAAGAAGAAGGTCAGGGAGTGGTGTTGGAGGTGGCTTTTATCAGTGCCATTATTACATTTCTTCTGAACCACTTCAGTCATTTCACTTTCACTACTATCTCTCTTTGTTTCACCGCCCACCTCACCATCCCTCCGCCCAACAATCACAATCTTGCACCATCGGCACAGATGCCTCAAGCACATATGGGAGTTGCTGGCATTCCTGAACGCCAATGTAGGCAGCATCCAAGTGAGTGACCACATTAGCGAGGAGAACGAAAACTACACAGATGTTAGTGCTCTTTGCATTCATGCCTGCCTTCCTGGCTGGCTGGCTGGCTGGCAGGAGGGTGGTTGTGATGAGTGGCATTGCTTGTTTGGTGGGGAAGAGAGGTTGAGCAGTGGTTGTATGCGAAGTGGCAAGTTGGAGGATATGATAAAGCAGCAGTGATGTGCTGCCTCATGAAGTCTTCATAACCAGCATGTTCACTTTCTTCTTTAACCTCTTGTTACCATTGCGCCTTTCGCACCCTCCCCTACGCCTGCACCTCAGATGACAGCACCCTTGCGTGTCAGGGGCTGCATGCTGACTGTGGTGGAGCGCATGGACGAGGAGTTCAAGCTGATGCTGCAGACCTGCGATGCACACAGCACTGACTACATCGACAGGTGCATGCCGGGGTGGTCGAGTGGGGATGGCGAGAGAGGGCTGCATGAAAGGCGGACTGGAAGCTGGAGACGAGGATGGAAGTTGACGAAGTTATCTTCTTCATGATGTGTCTTTATTGGACTTTTAATGTCACTAATTATCACAAAAACCCATGCACGACCAGACTGAAGGACGAGAAGATGGTGTGTCAGATCATCGAGGAGTTGGAGAGGTACATGGCAGGGCATGCCTCCGATGAGGAGCTCTGCAGACTCTACCTCAAGCGCATCCAACACCTCTACTACAAGTTCGACCCAAAGTCGTATGGTACCAATGCCGCCAAGGCTGATCCGAAGAGCGCACAGGCCGTCATGGACCGACTGTGTCGCTTCATCTACACCAAGGACTCCACCGACCGCATCCGCATCTTGGCCATTCTCTCGCACGTCTACCACCACGCCCTGCACGACAGGTACTACGACGCGAGGGACCTGATGCTGATGTCCCACCTGCAAGACGACATGGCACTGCCACGAGTGCCTATTCAGATCAAGATCCTCTACAACCGCACTACCGTTCAACTCGGCTTCTGCGCCTTTCGCCTGGGCCTGATCAAAGAGGCGCACAACTTCCTGGTGGAGATTCAGAGCTCCAGAAGGGCGAGGGAGCTGCTGGCTCAGGGCTTGTTGCCGCAGCGACAGCACGACCGCACGCCAGAGCAGGAGAAAAAGGAGAAGCGGCAGCAGGTGCCCTACCACATGCACATCAACCTCGAGTTGCTCGAGTGCATCTACTTGGTGTGCGCCATGCTCATCGAGATGCCCAACATGGCTGCTCATGAGTTCGAGGGCAGGAGGAAGATGATCAGCAAGAACTTCCACCACGTGCTACGCGAGCACGACAAGCAGGCGCTGGTGGGTCACCCGGAAAGCATGCGGGAACACATGGTTGCAGCGTTCAAGGCGATGAAGAACGCAGAGTGGCTCGAGTGCTACAACTTCATCGTCAACGAGAAGCTCAATGCGAAGGTGTGGTCTCTCTTCTCCAAGTATGGAGACATCAAGGCGATGGTCAAGCAAAAGGTACCTGCTCCGCTCTTTGCATGCACGCTTGCCCTCTGTTCACTCGTGCAATCTTCATCTCGTTCCCACTCAAGGAAATAATTTTCTAAGCAGAAATCCATCGTTACATCTCTTTCTTGCGTCGATCTATCCACCCATGCATCCATGCACGCACGCACCACTCAGGTTAAGGAGGAGAGCCTGCGCACATACCTCTTCACGTACAGCAGCATCTTCGAGTCGAACCAGCTGGACCTCCTCGCCGAGATGTTCGAGTTGCCCATCAGCACGGTCAACTCCATCGTCAGCAAGATGATCATCAATGTTGAGTTGATGGTACGTTTGTGTGTGTGTGTGTGTGTGTGTGTGTGTGTGTGTGTGTGTGTGTGTGTGTGTGTGTGTGTGTGTGTGTGTGTGTGTGTGTGTGTGTGTGTGTTTGTTTGTTTGTGTGTGTGTGTGTGTTTATTTGTTTGTTTGTTTGTTTATATTTCTATGTGACTCTAAAACTAATACTGAAGTTCTTCATCGTCCGGCACCTGAAAAGCCCTACGTTGAGCCCAAAATCACGGTCAATGGTCAAAGGTTCAACACAGGGCCTGGTTCATCTACCTAGGCAGTACACTATCCCAGAGTGTCACTATCGATGACGAGGAGAACGTCAGGATTGCTAGAGCCAGTTCCACCTTTGGCAGGCTGTACCCCAACGTCTGGAACAGAAGAGGCATCACCACCAAGACCAAGCTGAAAGTATACAGGGCTGTGGTGCTCCCCCTTCTTGGAATAAAATGGCAGGACGAATCTCCAGACACAGTGGTACTGTTCATAGCAGGACTTCCCAGCATCTTCACCCTCCTAATGCAATCTCAGCTTCGCTGGGCAGGGCACGTAGTCCGAATGCCAGACGAAAGACTGCCAAAAAGACTCTTCTATGGTGAACTTCTGCATGCACAGCGGTCTCAAGGTGGGAAAAAGAAACGTTGCAAGCCAGGCTTGCAGAGGCGCTATTTTTTTCTGAATCGGCTTCGGCTCTCTATATTTATCACGCGAGACAAACTTGCGCAAACTTTTGACGGAAACATTTTCAAAAAAGCGCATTATATGATAGATCCTGCACTGTCAACCCTCCTGGAGACGTCCCACTCATCCCTTATCCCTCATGTTCCCGAACCTTCCGTGCCAGGATCGGCCTCGTCAGCCATCTGCGCACACACAGAGAGTCAGTCACAACACCCTCCGAATGCCTTGAAGTGGTCCTCGTCGACTTGACGGACGTTATAACGAGTGGCTGATGGTTCTTGGAGGCTTGAAGACCCGCACGTAATGGAAGTTATTTCTGCGGTAATACCGCTGTAATGGCTTTCTTACAAAATTGCTAAAAGAATCTTTTCTGAATCAAGTTTAGGCATTTCAGAATTTTAGAAGCAGGTATCAACGATATGGCCAAAATTGAACCAGGTTGCCAAAGCATTGATGTGTGCACCAACGTACAGTTAATCGTTTGAAAGAGTGTCTTCTTGGGCTGGTCGCAAGGAAGATGTCAACCATGTCCAGATGGTTTTGATGGCTTACTTTTTTCTACGTGGGTTACAGAAATTAACTTTTTTGTACGAATCTCACAATAAATTGGTAGGTACATTTATACTAAAGGCATTGTCTTTATATTTAAAAAAATGAATGGGGGTGGAACAGGGATGAAAATGTTTTGAATGGATAGAGAACGGGGATAGATGTTGATTCAGTTAGGGACGGAACTGGGAATATTGAAAATTCCGCTCTCGCGCAGGTCTCTATTGTATAGTTTTTTCGTTGGAAACATTTATATTAACTATAAAACTCAAAAAGTGTTTTTGATTCAACTTTGATTTTTGGAATATTCTGCTCTATTAATTCAATTTACATTCCCGTCTTGCCATTATCCAACTCAGCAAGTCGTCATCTTCTAACTACTCATCTACTATCCCTTCACTTACCAGCCCATTTTGCAGTCTACCGTCAACCAACCCATCCTCGCATCCATCCATCCATCACCACCATTAACTCAGCCATCACCAATGTACAACAGGCGTTGATAGACGAGCCTTCTCAGTGCTTGGAGATGCACCAGAGCGAGGCATCGGTTGTGCAGTCATTGGCGCTCCAGCTCTCTGAAAAACTGGCGCAAATAGTCGAGCAGAATGAACGCTTGTTGAGTGTCAAGGTGGATGGGCCGAACTTCTTCTCGTACCCGCAACGATCTGGAGGTATCTAATTGAGTTCTCTTTCGTGCTCGTGTTTATTTGTGTTTTTTACTCCCCGCAGGTCTTTTGATCTCTATAGTAACTCATCAACTAGTTCTATTAATTTTATTTTAGCTTCATCACTCTTAAATGTTTTTATATTTATTTGATAAATAAATTATTTATTTAATTACTTTTTTATTTGAAAAAAATCATACTTTTTAGTGTATTCATATCTAGAGATATCTTTTATAATTTATTGATTTCAAAACATGCTTTGGTTCACGCAAAATATTCCATATATGCATTGAAATTAACTATCATCAAATCTTGAGACTAGCCACATCACACCACTCTTAACGCAATATTTTCCGTGAATATTTCACAGAAATTTTTTAAAAGACTACTTTTTCTATCACAGAAGAAAATATTCGATTTTAGTTATTTTCCGTGAAAATTCATGACGGAAACATTTTTATTTATGTTATATTCATGATAATTTTCTAAAAAATTGTTTTATTTATTTATTTTTAAAAAATTCAATCAAAACCTCAAGCTCTAACTCTATCCTCTACCCTTATCTTAACCCCTAACTCCAACCTTCAACCTCATCCCTAACCCCTTACTCTAACCCTAACCCGTCATCTAACCTAAATGTTAACAGTACATCTCAAATGAAAAGTACTAAGAATCAAGATAATATTTTGCATTAATTAATCTTGTTATATTAAATCATAAAAAAATATTTTTTTCCTATTTTACATTATTTATTTCTTTTGAACCATTTTACTATTATTATTGAATTTTCTTATTGTAAAAAAAACTAAACAAATATTTATAAAAATGTAATTAAAAATGTATAAATTAACTTTATTAATATAAGATTCATATAAATATTTTTTCTAGTTATAAAAAGTTAAACTCATTAAGATTCGGGTGGCAATGCTCAAAGAAGAGAACGCTAAACATTGTACCACGGAAACAATTTAAAGAAATGTGCTTATAAAGATTCAAAACCAAAACTTAAATTTTAAACTTTTATTGTTCAATCTATTTACAGCATGTTTATTTTTAGCTAACTTTTCTGAATTTTCAGACACTTAAATTTACTTTATTATTTTTAAAAACACATTTTTACATTTTAACGTACACTTCTCACGGAAAATAACACAAAGGCTACTTTTTCTTATGGGAAAATTTCACTTATGTTAATTTCTGTGAAAATGTCACAGAACATATAACTAACGACTCTGCAAGTATTTTCACATTCTGCAACTTGTTACGAGGGTGGAGTACACAGCGCTTAACCTCGACCGCCGCAGGACCGAACCAGGGAGGCTACCAGCAGAACCAGGGAGGCTACCAACAAAGGGGCAACCAGGCTCGCAACCAGCAACAAAACTACCAGGGAAGAAGGCAGGGTCAGAGGGGTTCGTGTCTTATACATTAGTGCTCTTAAAAACTCTTTAAAACAATTTTTTACATGGTGCTTTAATACATTGTCATATATCTTTTTACTTTTTTTAACCTTTTATTTCACCTGTATTATTCATTCATTTGAATGATGATTTGAAATGTACCATTGGTTTCAATCTATTGCTGCAGCTTCACCCTTCACACCACCACAGGTCAAAACCCAGGTTACCAACAAGGTCAGTCCCAAGCTTACCAGGGACGCAGAGGCAACTAGGCAGAAATCCACCCTTCTTTTTCTTCTGTATCACACTCTCTAGTGCTACAGAGAGATGTTTAGCAATTTTTTGGTTTCAATAAACTCGAAAAATATGGTTATTTTTGTGGGTAGTTTTTTAGGATAAAAGAACTCAATAAATTTTCTCTTGAAATCTGGAAGCAAATATCTTCTCTCCCTGGTTAATTCAGATACATAGGCGTATCCTGGGTGGCAGTTGTCCCTTTTTTATAATTAGGAAAGCAAGTCTTCCTAAAAATTAATGTAAAAAAATAAAAAGTTATTGTCGATTTTCTTCCTCTTTTATACGATTGCGCCAGAAGCCATTTCTGAGCTCTCCAAAAGCCAATGCCAGTCAACGTTATTTCTTATGAGCTACCCCAGGGATCATCTATCATTACCACAAGGTACACATAATGATTCACATTTTTGATTTATGTCCATCAGCCAGCAGATCAGGTTGTTTTGTGAAAAAGACGCTGAGAGATAAGATCTTTGTCTTTTTGTTGAAGACCCAGAATTGAAACTTTTTCGGATCAAATGTATAGAACTGATTCGATGTCCTCGTTAGAGGTCGGACCGGGTACCCGATCTGATCGGGTACCCGCGGGACTCCCGCGGGAACGGGAATGAAAATTAATTTCGGGACGGGAAAATTCGGGAACCGGGAATAGGTTTTCGGGACGGGAACGGGAACGGGAATCAACATTCAAATCGGGAACGGGAAAAGACGGGAACGGGAATCAACTTTTAAATCGGGAACGGGAAAACGGGAATAACAGTTATTGGGATTGGATTCTTCAATGATTTTTCAGCAAACTTCCAAGTATGGAAATCTTTATTTCATCGATACTCCGTACTTAAAATAAGTATTAAATGCAATGGAAAAGTATAACGAAGCCACTATTGCCAATATCTAAACCTCCAACACTACATTTGAAGTTGTTATGATGAGTCCAAAGATTAGGGAGATTAGAACAAATGGGTGATGATGAAAACTTTTCAGATGAAATCAAAATGGTCAGTTATATTATTTTAATTTTATAAATTAATACTTTGAATTTGAATGATTAATTTCCAAATGATTGCTCAGTTGATCATTTCGACAAAAGAAAAGATGCCATTGATCTTATTCGTATGACAGCATGTCTGTTGCCTCCCCAGTATGAAAGAATAATAGGAAAAAAGTTTGGGATAGAAGAGAAATAAATACCAAGACTTTCATTAGAAAAAATGTAATTTTTTACAGCCATACCAAGCTGCAGTGCCTTTGAGAAAAAAACAAATGATGGTTATTTAGACCTATTATGTTTGTTTTTATAATTTAAAAATTATAATAAAATTATTATACTATCAAATTATACGAATGATTTTATATTTGCAGTTGTAGAGAATAAGAATGTTGTTAAAAAACATATTTCTAACATTATTGAAGAATTAGTAATAATGAACAAAGAAAAAAATTCAGAAGAGGATGAATTGAACAAATATTCACAATTACGTCCCAAAAAAATTTAAAATTATAAAGATGTTTTATTTTATTGGAGTAAAATGAGCAATTTTAAAATAGTACAAGAAGTAGCCAAAATTTTGTTTAGTGTATCTGCATGTTATATTCGCTGTGAACAGAATTTTTCAATATGTGGTCGTTTAACCTCAGACCCAAAATCATCTCATTTGAAAGCTGAAACTCTTAACGGTTTAACCCGTGTGAAAAGCAATAAAGACTTGATTGAATAACTCAAAAACAATACTTTCATTTCAATAAATATTGAACTTTAAATCGTGTTTTTTTATTTCATTAAAAGAAATATTCTCTGACTTTCAAATAATAAATTTTAAGAAATTTTAGAACTAGCAAGTATGGGACCAGTAAAAACGGCAACGAAAATGAATAAAAAAACAAAAAGCTTTCGGGAACGAGTCGGGACGGGAAAAAAAATTTCGGGAACGGGACGGGACGGGAATCAAAATTCTGATGTCCCATCGGGAACGGGACGGGACGGGAAAAAAAATTTCGGGAACGGGACGGGACGGGAATCAAAATTCTGATGTCCCATCGGGAACGGGACGGGACGGGAAAAAAAATTTCGGGAACGGGACGGGACCGGGAATGAAAAATCGTCCATGTCCGACCTCTAGTCCTCGTAGAGCTCTGAAAGAACGACGTCGTCTGCGAAAACAGTTCGGTAAAACTGGCATCTCCAAGGCTGGTGCCCATCAGCGTGAGCCGTTGATTCAATCAATCTCCTATTATTTATAAGTGCGAAAAAAAGCGCTCAGCCATCACGTTCTGTACAAATATGTCAT
>OX030957.1:8187756-8299143 GCA_943735955.1 Piscicola geometra | reverse complement strand
ATCAGGCCACGACGGAAAGTTATAAGTGACTTAGTTGAAGTTAGAGAAGAAGGTAAAGAATTCCATAAAAAAGAACCACAGTAAGAAAAAGAACGTTTAGCAAAAGAGTGTATAACTGAAAAACGTAAAAAACGCTTAAAGGTCGAAGATCTTAGATTTAGGGGGCTGTTTAATTCGATTTTTAAGATAAATTGGAGTATTACAGTTATGAATTTTGAACATATTTAGGCATATTTCAAAAATCACGTTTGATCTCAAAGGTAACCAATGGAAAAAACGAAAATAAGGAGAAATAGAAAAAAAATTAAGAGCACGAGAAAAGCAGAACAATCAAAGACTTTATTTAGAGGAGCTAATGTAATATCAGGGAGACCATAGTAAAGAGAGCTGCAATAATCAATCCTGGAGAGAACTAGAGAAGATTCAAGAAGCTGCAAAGTAGGATCATCAAGAAAAGGAAGAAGCTGTTTAACACGAAGAATGTGGAAATAACAAGATTTAGAAACAGATATAAGTTGAGAAGCTAAAGACTAAAGCTATAATCGAAGATAAAACCAAGGCTTTTTTTTATAGTCTATATCGTTCACAGCTTGACAGACGCAGGCCATGTTACAATGGTTCTAGGAACCATGGTCCTTATGCGCCAAGACGCCACTCCACACGACGTACACATCTTTCAATGCATACGTCGCAAACACCGCATCATATACACTAGGTATATGATAGTTCACGGTTGCCTATCAGGGATTCGAACAAGCGACCTTTAAGTTGCAAGTCCGACGTCTACCATCTAAGCCATCGCCGCTCCCCGGCTACGTATAGAAGATGAAGAGTTCTTGAACTCGATCTATGCAACCAATCGCTGAAGGATCCATCGTATTTGCGCTACTTCCGGTGTTGAAATTGAAGGCCTGGAAGATCGAGATTAGTTTAATATTCTGAATTAGCCAGCCCTGACTAAAAGCTCCATTAGTTGTTCCATTTGATGTGAAAGAAAGAGATGTTTCCGCAGGAATTCAAAGATGCTTCCATCATACATCTCTAAAAGCGAAAAAGAAACAGACAAGCCTGTGACAACCACTTATCACTACTTTCTATCGCAGAAAAATATTTGCTAGAATCCTGCTCAACCGCTTTACAGCCCACCTTAAATAAAATATAACATAAAATAATGACTATTTATAATGCGCCAAGGCACGCAACTGAGGCGCTACTCAAACGACATAAGTCGTGAAACACCGCATTATAAACACTAGGCACATGAAAGCTCACGGTTGGCTGAACAGGGATTCGTACTGGCGACCTTTAAGTTGCAGGTCCAATAACTATACCATCTAAGCCAACCCACTTGCCAAAATGTATGCCCAGGATGAGGATCGAACTCACGACCTTCAGATCGCTCTATTGTGGATTATGAGACTGACGCGTTACTTTCTGTGCTACCTACTAAGGTCTCTTATCTGAAAGTCAGCGTGGTTTCTGAAAAGAACGAGAAGCCATCGACATGGTGTTCGCTGCCAGACAGCTGCAAAAAAAGTGTCAGAAGCAAAACTCTGACCTGTTTTCTACATATGTGGACCTCACCAATGCTTTCGACACCGTCAGAGGGTCTGCGGAAGATCATGGCCAAGTACGGTTGTCCAAGGAAATTCATCGTCTTGGTGAAAAAATTCCACAAAGGCATGAAGGCCAGAGTCCAGGACAGTGGAGAATCATCTGACCCTTTCCCAGTCACGAACGGGTTCAAGCAAGGCTGCGTCTTGGCACCAGCTCTGTTTAGCCTTATGTTTTCAGCCATGCTGACCGATGCCTTCAGAGATGAGGTGGTTGGTGTCAATCGAAAGTACCGCACAGATGGCAAACAAAAGCGGTTAACAAAATAATAATTCATCTTTGGTATTTAAGATTTGTCAGGGTTATCATTATTCTCGGACAATGTGGGTGCTGAAGAGAAAAAACGTATTGTAGCAGCTTTTAAAAAAAAACAAAAAAAAGATCAGAGAAGCCAGATGAAAAACCATATTATAGGATACAACGACGAGTATTATTAACGTGGCGTAAATCCGGACGGTCTTCAAGACCACTTAGTTATGGAAAAGTTAATAATAATATTAATAATGATAAATAAGTACATAAATTAGTGATGAGTATAAGTAAAGCAAATAGCGTTAAAAAATGTTTTCTGTGTAAGCTGTGGAGAGATTTAATCTGTAAGGAATAGGAAATTTATTAAATCGTACATGCATTCGTCTTCTAAGCACCATAGACTGAAGACTAGAGGTTTGCACGGAAATGGTTGAAGCTGTAAGTGAACTGCGAAATAAAGAATTTATCTGGGTAAAGCGAGTTTAATTTATATTATTCCATAGCAACATTGTTCTGAAGAGTTTACATTAAAAATGATATTTCTAAACATAATTTTAGAGCGTTTTTAGAAGACATTTGATGACGCTTTTGAGAATGAACTGAAAAAATACACGTTCCAGAATAAATTATGATTTTTTTGAATGATCAGTAATGAGTGAGCGGAAAAAAGTATTTCTTTAGATAATTAAGAGAGTCTGATGATAATTAAAAAAGTTAAATTACAATTTTAATGGCATACGATATGATTTCATCTTAGGCAACTAAGCATTCCATCTTGGGAACCCAGTTGCCCAAGATGGAATTTTTGAGTGCTCATGTTTGAGGTTAATAAAATCATATTTATTTGCTTCTTTATTTCTTGTGTTAAAGTAGATAAAGAATCAATATAATGGCTGAATAAATTTTAATTTACGTTTTTGGTTATGCAGTTGAGCTATGAGTTAAAGTGTAAAAATCGGTTTATATTGTGCAACCTTCCCCAACCTAAAATTATTTTAAACATTACTATCACACAGAAAAAATATTTTATCTTCATCATCATCATCATATTTATAATTTTTTAGATTTAAAATAATTAGTTAGATTCTAACACTTAACCTAGCCCGAGTGATTTGTCAGTTCTGATTTTTCAGTTCAAGTTCAAGTTACAGTTATGAAAATTTTAGTTTTTCAGTTACTATTCCAAATTCAGTAACTGTTAACCAAGACTAAATTTTTTATATATATTTTTAATACAACCCAAATCATTGCTTAAAAGTCAAATTAGTAAAAAAATATATAAATATATTATTCATAATAAATGCTGTTCATTTTCATAAATATTTTCAATTCTAGATTTTTTCTGAGACGATTTTTTTCCCTGCAGTTAGGTCTCCGCACACCGAAAACACCCTCTCCACATAGGCTTGGGAAGCGGGAGCTGAAACAATGTCTTGCGCAAAAGAAGCTAATCTTGGGTATTTCGCTTTATTTTCTGTCCAGAAATATAGACCATTTGCTTTCAAACAAGGATTCGTTGACGAAGCCGAACTTCAGAGGAATCCTCTTGCCATTTGTTCTTCTGAGTGGTTGCCTGCTCCAGTGTTACCTGTTTTTCAACTTTTTCAACACTATTTGATTTTGTTCCAAGAATTTTCTGGGCATTTTTTTTCATTTTGTCGTACCACGCTAAATGTTTTATTTTGAGTGATTGATTAAATTTTTTTCATTTTTTCCAGAAAGTTTTTCACTGCAAACCTGATATTCGCTTTTGCGCATGAAACTTTGTAAATAAAATACGGCCTTACACCATTCTCTTGTTTTCTGCCGCTATTAACATTAAGAAAATTGTATAATTGAAATTGTCAGAAAAAAATTAAATATGTAAAAAACTAAAAATAATAGGACCATATATTATAAAATAAGAATAAAATATAAAAAAATAACAATCACGTGATGACACTAATGTTTTATCTTGTAGCGCTTCTCTTTTTTTAAATAGTTATTTTTTCCGGTTACAATTCACTTAGTATTCTTATTTTTTATTACTATTTCAGCTACAGTTATGCATTGAATTACAGTTACAGTTAAAGTTACTGTTAACTGATTCAGATTTTTCAGTTAATTTACTATTTGAGTCACAGTTACAGTTAACTGGAACAAAACCTCATTTTTGCCTTGTTTCCAGCTTCAAGAGGTTTTAAAAAAATCAAGATTCTCTTTCAAAATTGAATAAATTGCATAAAGTACATTGTAAGTAGAAAATAAAATAAAATTTCTGAACCACTAAGTTAGAAATAAATGTTAGTCACAGATGATAGATAAAAACTTAATTGTTTTTAAATGTTCTCGCATCAATTTTTTTAATTGATCTGAATATATTTTAATTTAGCTCTAAATTAATTATTTATATATTTATATTCAAATACACTTCTAATAATGATTAATAACAATAATTATTTTCTAAATAAATCTCATTTCTTCGTGAATTTTGAAAAACTATTTTAAAACTCTGCATAAAAAGTTAGATAATAAAAACATTGGCAAAATCGATTATTTAATAAAATTTATTGCAACGGCTTAAGTATTTTATACATTTGAGATTTTTTCTTTCATAAATCATAGCCTGACGCAGACCATGTTGAATATTAAGTATGCACCAGAGGCGCTAGTCTCACCACGTACTTATTTCTCAATACATAGGTTTCATTCACTGTTTTTTATAAATAGCAAATGCTGGTGAAAAATTGTTTATCTAGATTCAGTTTTTTGAAACTTTTAATTAATAACATCAGATAATCACTGACTTTTATCCATTTACTTGTATACAATTTTTTAGTAAAATAATTTATTCCTAATTTCTATCATTCCATTTCAGTCATGTACTTTTCCAAGTGGATTCTGGGTTTCACTTGTGTTCTAGTGGCGATTGTCTACGCCAAAAGAGGTTAACATTATAAATAATATATAATATAATAGCATTTAATCTACTTTTTAAAATTAACTATTAAACCCTTCTCGAAAGGATTTATTTTATCGAATTATTACGACAGAATGCCCGAGTGGGTACAGAGAAGTGGATGGAAGGTGCTACAAGGTGGGGCGAAATCGATTGAAATGGATGGACGCTCAAAGAGACTGCAATTCGGGAGGTGGATACCTGGCTCACATTCTGAATGATTCTGACCAGAAAGCCTTGCGAAAACTGGATCCAGTGTTTGACCGTATGTTGACAAATTCAATATAAAATGTGTACAAAGGCAACTATTTTGAAACCATGAGGCCTATAATATAATGATTTTTATCGTTGGTTTTTTGTTTTTAGAAGACTGTGACTCTTTTTGGGCGGGAGGTCTGCGATGCAAGAAATCTTGGGTTTGGTTTAAGGGACCCGTTGAACACTCATACAAACCTGCAGACTGTCAATTAGCAATTCGAGATTGTGATCTTGGTTATAGAAATTGGGCAAATGAAGAGCCAAACAATGCCGGAACTGGAGAATATTGCCTGGAATTAAGATGGGAATTGTTTTGGAATGATAATAATTGTTTGGTCAATCGTTGCTACGTATGCCAAGCATAGGCATCGAAAACTGCCTGAGCTGCAAGATGAGATCATAACTTTTCTGATAAAAACTAACTTAATGCATTTGATGATGAAAGTTAAATAAATATAAAAAACGATTTCATAGTTCTTTAATGAAAATCCAAGATTTATGTTTAATTAATAAAAAATAAAAAATCATTTTTAGATTTGTAAGCATAGAAAAGTGTCTTTAGAGAGTGGCTTGGTTAGATGGTATGTCGTTGGTTTCAACAATTCTTCTAAATATCAGTTTTTAAATTATAAGTGAACGAGACAACTTTCAGAAACGAAAGCAACATACAAATTTGCTTGAAAAACGAATGCATAGATAAAAATATAAAAACATTTTTCTATATCGCATAGCTGTAAATAGGCTCATTGGGGCCATCCATAAAAGACGTCCACACAAAAGGGGGGGAAAGGGGTTCAGCAAAAAGTGGACTAAAATGGACAAGGGGGGCAGGGGGTTTAGGACAAAGTGAATATCCACATCGTAGTTTATTTTGAGTGCAGTAATTTTGCATAAATTTACTGCCAAATACTTCTATTTAAATGACAAAAGAGTTGGGATGCAAATCCAAACAATCTTTCTCAAACAGGTTATATTTAGAAACGATAGGCTCAATAATAATTAATACGCTTGAATATTATTTTTTAAATATGTTGTTAAATTTTGATTTTTTCAATACAATAAAATCTCAAATAACAATTCTTAAAAATTAGAATTTTCTGTTGATTGAACGATGGTGGATAATTTGTTTATTACATTTTTATTACACTGATTTACTAAGATGGTTTTAAAGTTATTATTTCATGAAGAATTTTTTCTTAAAATAATTGGAATTTCCAAATAAATTTTTGTAAACACATACTCTTTATATTGTTGTCAATTTCTCCAAAATATTCATTGATTTAAGTTCTGTAAATTATATGTTTTGGACGTCCACAACTAGGGGGGAGGGAGGGTTAAGTCAAAAGTGGACAAGGGGGGAAAGGGAGAAAGAAAAAAAAATTTGTGGACGTCTTTTATGGATGGCACCATTCCACCTTAGAAACCGGTTCATCTTGAGCAAAGCACCCCTACTATATACAGTAGTCACAAAAATTGTTCGGGCAATAAGCAGTTTTTACTTTAATTAAACATAGAATTAATTTAAGATAAAGTGAATCAAAGTATAAATAGAAAAGTATTTGAAAAGAATTTGAAAGCTTCAGCCAAGTAACTTGTGTTGAAGTAAGACTACATTTCAGCACTCAAATGTTATCTTTCATTTTCTTCCTCTTCCCTCTATATTTTCAATCAACCCATGGTTTTTATATTCAATTTTTATTTCATTTAAAGTATACTTTGCTATTTAAACATTTTACCGATAAATCTTTTTTAAAAGCTTTTTTTTTTAGATCAAATATTCTTTGCCGAATATTATTTGAATGCTCTTTTTTTTGCTTTTTGGCATGGTATTTTTTAGTTCTAAAAATGTATTTTGTATTTTATAATAAGGAAAATAAATTAATTCGATTGTTAAACAAAATTTTTAAATTAAAAAACTCCGAATAATCTTACATTGATCAGATAACAATCTGTGCATAAATAATTATTTATATATATGATTGGGACCTTCTAAAATTATTATTTTTTTTTACATATTTTCTTAACAATATAAACATTTTCAAACTCAGAATGTTTTTGCCGTCAATGGCGTTAAAAAAATGTAAAACTGCCTAGCGGGCGAACATTTACTTGAATTTTTTTTGAAAATCGCTAAAATTTAAGTTGGTAGTTCGCTAAGCAGGGTCTTAAAAATCGTGAGCGCCTGGTAATTAGGGTTAGTGCCTTGGAGATCTCAAACTTGCAATATCGTGAATTAAATTTATAAAAGCCACAAGCCTTCAGAATAAATTTGTAAAAGTAACAAGTGCCACTTACATTGTGCTTGACGGAATCTTTGATAAAGGAATGAAGGCAATCTTCAGCACTAAAAACGTTATTTATGAAACAAGTAGAGAGAGAATATTATGAAAAGTGGTTTTTTGAAATAGAAAAGATATAAAAGCAACATGATGTGAAGGAATGAAGTCAGATATCCGTGAGAAAATTAAGGCACATGTTTGCAGTTCTTGTGTAGTCGTCTAATCTGCGCTCTAACTTGAAATATGATTCTGTAAATATCAACTCGAATATACAAATATAACATTTCTAAAATTCAAATTTATTAAAATGTACTTGAACATAAGAAGTGAAATACTAAAATTTAAAAGTTGGTTAATAACTGAAGGAGCATTTGAAGGGTTAACGATTGAAAGACAAAGCTCCAATGCAGAGCGAATACGAGTTATACAGTATAACAAATACAAGATCAAGATATGAAGAAGCTAACAGAAAGTGCACACAGCAACACCCGACAAGAAGCTCTAAGCAACTGGTGAGGAACGTGGCAAGCACTTATGGCAGCTCTCACAAATGCACCAAAAGTTTCTTGATGGGCTCGCAAGAGGGCGCATGTCGCACGAACTCTGCCTGGCTGAGCACTCCGTCTCCATTGTCGTCTGCCACCTTGAGCATTTTAAAGCAGATGTCATACTACCCCTACTATTACCCCTACTACTACTACTACTACTACTACTACTACTACTACTACTACTACTACTACCACTACTACTATAACTACTACTACTTCTACTACTACCACTACTACTACAACTACCACTACTACTACTACTACTACCACTTCTACCCCTACTATTACCCAACTACTACTACTACTACTACTACTACTACTACTACAACTACAACTACTACTACCACTACTACAACGACTACTACTACTACTTCTACTACTTCTACTACTACTGCTATTACTACTACAACTTCTACTATTACTACTGCTATTACTACTACTACCACTAATACTACTACTAAAACTACTACTTCTACTATCACTAATACTACTATTACTACTACCACTTCTATCATTACTACTACTACTTCTACTACCACTACTACTACTACCTCTACTACTACTACTACTACAACTAATTCTTCTACTACTACTAGCACTACCTTGAAGATCTCATCAACGGTCTCCTGCAATTCCTTGTCGAAGCCCTTTTTCCCCTTCGCCTTGTAGATCGCCTGCGAGGTGTGGTGCAACGTAGACACAGGCTTCGTGCTGTGCTCACCAAATATTTTGACCAAATCCTTATCGCCGAAATCTCTCTTTTAAAATAGGTCTTGCTAGACCACTTCTTATTGGAGTGTGGAACCAATCAAAACCGCGCACTATACATAGGACTTATAAGTTGGCTGAAAGAAATGTTGGTGCACCTCTCGTGTAGTTTAATGTGGTGCTCGGCATCGCTATTTGTGTCCGAAACCCATCCCATTCAGCTTCAAAAACCATCCATCCATCCAACCACCCACGCATCCATCCAACCATCTACCCACACATCCATCCATCCATTTACTCATCTACTTATCCATCCATGCATTCATCCACCCACTCACCCACCCGCTATTCCATCCATCCATAAACCTACTCATCCATCCATCCATCCACCCGCTCATCCACGCACAGCAAGGACACAGGCAATCTCTTGTCTGGAGAGATAGTAGTCACCATCCGTGTCGTACAAACTGTGATGATGATGGTGGTGATGATGATAATGATGATAGTGGTGGTGATGATGATGGTGATGATGGTGGTGATGATGCTGATGGTGGTGATGATGATGATGATGGTGGTGATAATGGTGGTGGTGGTGATGATGATGATGATTGTGGTGCACAACCTGAAGGCCCACAAAAGCTTCTCCTCCAAACAGCCACTCGTCGCCACTGACACTGTCGTCACAAACTCTCGGAAGTCTATCGTGCTTGGTGATGATGATGATGATGGTGGTGATGGTGATGGCGATGATGATGATTATCAGATTGCGTAAATTCTCACCCATCTCGGTTGATGTCGTACTGCTGGAAGACATGGTTGCAGAAGTCTGTTGCATCTCCTGATGATGATGTTGGTGGCAGTGATGATAATAATATTGGTGACAACGATAGTGATGAGAATAATGCCAGATGTGAAAATAGAAATTAAAATGGGGATGACAAATATTTATTCATAAAATCAATCAGAACCATCAGCTCCAATCATCTTGGTGTACAGCTTTTCAAATTCGCCTGGTGTAGTCAGTTCATGAGAAATCGGTGGTGATTATGGAGATGATGATGGTGATGATGATGATGATGATGGTGGTAATGATTATCCTGACTATGATCATTGTTATTTTGGATAAGATTTTAGAATCTAAAAAAAGTAATGTTTTAAAACTTGAACAGATATTGAATGTCTTATTACTAATTTTATATAATCTAATATGTGAAAAAAAACATTCATCCATCCCTCCACCCATCCATCCATCTATCTCTTCACCAACTCATCCATTCAGTTATTCATCAATATAAATGTTACATTTATAATAAAGTTAATAATTATAGCCCTTTACTTCTGGTAATGACTCCTTTTGGAAAATCTTTTTTAAATTTTCCAAACCATGCTTTAACCTGAATATACATATGATCATCATCATCGTCATCATAATCATCAACAATAATAATAAAAATAATAAAATTTCAATATCATCATCATCAACAACAAAAACAGCATGAGCAACATCATCATCATTAGCAACAAAAGCATGATCATCATCATGATCACCATTAACCTCGGAAGTGCTGAGATTAATGCCGGAGGAAAGCTGCTTGAAGTCAGGCTTGCTTTCCTTGTTGCCCATGTTAGCTCCTCTCAAGAATTGAAGTTTGAGTCTTTTAATTATTTAAATTTCCGAATGAAATATTTTATTCCTTAAAAAGTTACAATCATAATTCTCAGGTTCTCGGCAATCGGAAAGAAGAGTTGACAAGTTTACAGAATAAAGTAAAAGTTGTCTTTACATACAAAGACCCCAAATAAATAAGTAAATTTATTAAAAGAATGTAAATTCATGAGATAGTAAATTATTTATTCTATTTTTTCATTTCATAATGTTTGCCATTTTTTCTAATGACGATTCATTTAAAAATTCAAAATAAAAGCATATTTAAGAATTGTTTGTAAAACGTAGTAATACGGCGACTACAGTTTATAATGAAATTGCTCTTTGCTTTACTGGCATTTTTTACATTCACAAAACAAACAAAAGGTTGGAATGTTATAGAAATCTTATGGTCTAGAATGATCTAAATTAAAATTTTGTTAAAAAAACAAGACGCACACAAGCATACCCACGCACACACACACACACACACACACACACACATACACACACAAACACACACACACACACACACGCGCACACACATACACACACACACACACACACACACACACACTCACATACACACACGCACGCATACACACAGGAGAAGAGAGGTGTGAGTGGGAGAGGTCTGAGCACATGAAGGCAGTGAAGGCAGTGCGGCAAGGTGAGCACGACAGTCTACAGCAGTGTCAAGAGGCTTGCTTGCGACAGAGACACGCAGGCTGTCGTTACGGCCTCAACTGGGTGGGCAAATACCCGAAGGGGGAGCGCTGTTGGTTCGCTGGCGAAGAGGCCTTCGAGAAGAACGTCGAGAGTGACCACTACTTCTGCAGTGAGCCCCGTCAAGCAGTCTCATAGGCGTTCAAATACTTTTGTACTGTGAACGGGTAGCTGAGTCGGTAACGACTCTCGGCTTGACCAATAATGAAAGGTCCTAGGTTCAAGTGCAACCAATGCCCTAGTAACCCAAAGGCGCAAATGAAAATATGCAGCCTAAGTGGCCTGGAAGCCCGTTCGGGTTATACGCCACTATAATAATGCTCGTCATTATTATTATTATCACTGTTCCTAACTTGTAATCATTTTAAATGTTGAATGAAACGCTTCAAGACATAGAAAAGTGACACTCACCTCACGGCAGCGTGTGCCTGGCTGGTGTACAACTTCGTGGAGACGAGGCAGATGGCCCTGGTGTCGGCAGGCATGCCGCTGGCAAGGTGCAAGTTTGAGTGTGAAAAGGAGAGGTTGCAGGGCGGCTGCCAGCATGGAGTGGTGTACAAACAAGAAAAGGAGCTGTGTTTCATCGCCAACAACTCGCAAAGCATTGACAACCACTTTTCTTCCTATCACTTCTGCAGTGAGTTAGGAGGTGGTTAATGTTTCACGTAGTTAATCTTACGCTTTTCTTCCTTCATTCTTCCATGAAAGAGCTTCAGACAATTCTACTTGCGCACAAACAGACAAGAACGAACGGGACGAAGAGATCATACCTTCAAACGCTTTGAATGCAAGCCACTCGCAAAGAAATTTTCTCTTCCTGTACCATTTATTATTTCTCATTTTTAAGATTTCATTAAACAAATACTATTGAAAGTGGTGAAAAATGATTATCATCATCATCATCAACATGTGAAAACGTGAGCATCCTCAATCATCATCATCATAACCACCATCAACATATCTTCATGACCACCGCTATCGTCATCATAACGTCCATTCAACATTTTGTCGTTGGCATTCTTTGTAAAAGTGAACTTTTTGATTATTTAAAAATAAATTAGAAATCGAATGAATAATTATCCACTTTGTCACAGCATAATTCGTGCATGCGCCGATTGAGTTGATGATGATAATGATATTCAGTGATGATGACGATCTTCAGTGGTGATGTAATCAGGTCTCCTATCTGTTTAAAAAGTTCAGGTTATGCAAAGACCAAAGAATGGTGGTGGTGATGATAATGATGACGACGATGACGATGATGATGATGATGTCCCAAAGACGACAGCAAGCACTCACTCGGAGGATGGAATACATCGAAATAATTAATCATAAATATATTAATCGAATCGCAGAGTAACCTAAAGCATTAGAAAGAGAAAGGAACTTCAAGACAAAGCATTAGCAAGATGAGAGATGCCGAAGAGGTGTTGAGAGATGCCGAAGAGGTGTTGAGAGATGCCGAAGAGGTGTTGAGAGATGCCGAAGAGGTGTTGAGAGATGCCGAAGAGGTGTTGAGAGATGCCGAAGAGGTGTTGAGAGATGCCGAAGAGGTGTTGAGAGATGCCGAAGAGGTGTTGAGAGATGCCGAAGAGGTGTTGAGAGATGCCGAAGAGGTGTTGAGAGATGCCGAAGAGGTGTTGAGAGATGCCGAAGAGGTGTTGAGAGATGCCGAAGAGGTGTTGAGAGATGCCGAAGAGGTGTTGAGAGATGCCGAAGAGGTGTTGAGAGATGCCGAAGAGGTGTTGAGAGATGCCGAAGAGGTGTTGAGAGATGCCGAAGAGGTGTTGAGAGATGCCGAAGAGGTGTTGAGAGATGCCGAAGAGGTGTTGAGAGATGCCGAAGAGGTGTTGAGAGATGCCGAAGAGGTGTTGAGAGATGCCGAAGAGGTGTTGAGAGATGCCGAAGAGGTGTTGAGAGATGCCGAAGAGGTGTTGAGAGATGCCGAAGAGGTGTTGAGAGATGCCAAAGGTGTTGAGAGATGCCGAAGAGGTGTTGAGAGATGCCGAAGAGGTGTTGAGAGATGCCGAAGAGGTGTTGAGAGAAACAGCGTCAGTGGGATTGCAAGGAGGAGTGGCAGGAGAGCAGTCGCTTGCTTCACTTGCACGCTCCATCAAGCCTTCATCGCACATCCGTGCCACCATTTAAAACATCATACTTTAATAATAATAATAACTATCACAAAAATTATTATTATTGTAATTATTATTATTTTAATTATTATTTTAATTATTATTATTTTAATTATTATTATTTTAATTATTATTATTTTAATTATTATTATTTTAATTATTATTATTTTAATTATTATTATTTTAATTATTATTATTTTAATTATTATTATTTTAATTATTATTATTTTAATTATTATTATTTTAATTATTATTATTTTAATTATTATTATTTTAATTATTATTATTTTAATTATTATTATTTTAATTATTATTATTTTAATTATTATTATTTTAATTATTATTATTTTAATTATTATTATTTTAATTATTATTATTTTAATTATTATTATTTTAATTATTATTATTTTAATTATTATTATTTTAATTATTATTATTTTAATTATTATTATTTTAATTATTATTATTTTAATTATTATTATTTTAATTATTATTATTTTAATTATTATTATTGTAATGACTATTATTATATATCATATATTTAGTATATTATTATAAACTAGAAAGTACAAATACTCTCAAAACAAACACATGATGATAATGACGACGATGATGATGATGATAATATTAAATAACATCAAACAACAAGAATTGTCCGAGAGGTCCTAAGGCATCTGCGATACAAATCAGATACGGTGATGATGACGACGACGATAATGATTATGATGATGATAAAACCAAAATCAAGATTATGAAGAAGATATAAATCAGAATGATGACGATGAGGATATCGCCTACAAATGATGATGATGATGATGATGATGATGATGATGATGATATGGCCTACATGATGTTGATGATGATGATATGGACTACCAATCAGGATGATGATGATGATGATATCGCCTACAAATGATGATGATGATGATGATATGGCCTACAAATGATGATGATGACATGCTACCAGCGCACACTGCCCTGGTAGGCCTGCAGGAGACTGAAACGCTTGATGGACTCGTACGAGACGATGGTGAGCGTCGAGAAGATGAGCGACTGCATCAGACGGGCAGAGAGGCCCTTCCTCAAGATGCCCCACCGCTCCTCCGTCCACAGGCGACTGCACGTCTCCACGAACGCTGTGTTCTCCACCTGGTGCAAGCGATCACCCCCCTATTGCACACACCACACTGCCCAACCCCCTATACCACGACATCTGCATTACACCTCACCACACCTACACCACACCACACTACACC
Source organism: Piscicola geometra (assembly GCA_943735955.1). Taxonomy (NCBI): domain Eukaryota; kingdom Metazoa; phylum Annelida; class Clitellata; order Hirudinida; family Piscicolidae; genus Piscicola; species Piscicola geometra. The sequence goes on along the minus strand of OX030957.1, from coordinate 8,284,787 downwards.
ACCACACCTGCACATAACCTCACGACCACACCTCAACCCACACCTGCATTCGGGCTCTGACAGCGTCCATGGGCGTCATGATGACAGTCGTGGTGGCGCCCCCCATCGGAGCTGCCAACGCCTGCACCAGCAAGCGAGGTAGGTCTTCAGGCAGCACCTTGTCTAGTTCAGCTGCAGAAAGGATGCCACACTCACTCACACACACACTCACACACAAACACTCACACACACAAACACTCACACACACACACGCACACACATACACACACACACACACACACACACACACACACACACACACACACACACACACACACACACACAAACACTCACTCACACACACACTCACTCACACACACAAACACACACGAACACACACACACACACACACACACACACACACACACACACACACACACACACACACACACACACACACACACACACACACACACACACACACACACACGCACAGACTGACAGCTGTATACGTCATAGGAGAGCCACCACAGAGCTGACGAAGGACCGTACGTGAAAAGGGAGGTCCAGTAGCCCTTGTAGAACGCCCTCCAGCCCCCTCTCCTGTCGTGTGGTTCAGTGTGGTGTGGTGTAGTTCAGTGTGGTGTGCAGTGGTTTGGTGTGGTATGATATACTGTGGTGTGGTTTAGAGTAGTATACAATGCAGTGGACTGTTGTGGCGTGCAGTGGTTTGGTGTGATGTGGGGTAGAGTATACAATGCAGTGGTGTACAGATGCAGTGGTGTACGGATGCAGTGGTGTACGGATGCAGTGGTGTACGGATGCAGTAATGTACAGATGAATGCCTCCTCACTGGTAGAGGTCTCTGCAAATGTTCCTCGTGAGACGGATGCGGTCTCTGGTGCTCATGTGGTTTGGATGGCTTGAAGGGGCGCTTGTGTTGGAGGCAGATGTAAAGGCAGTCGCTCGGACCTTCGCTTGGTTGCTTGAGTCGGATGATGAGCGACTGATGGTTTCTGGTGAGAGATTCTGCTTGGCAAGACGCAGATTGTAGACCTGCAAGTGCTGGGACACGATGTCGATGGGCAGGACGGTGGTTTGGCCGACCACAGAAGCAAACCCTCCTGCCAAGAAGGAGCGGACCTTTTGGCTGGTGCTGCTGAAGAGGTGGTTGCGAGCCATCTCGTAAGTGCCAATGTACCAGAGTTGCGAGAAGATGGTCAGGTTGTTGATCCAGAAGCCCCTGTACAGGCCCCTCACGCCCTCCGTCTGCACGATTTTGCGGAAGGCCTCAGGCAGACTAGAGTAGAGTGAGTGCTGCTTCTGCACCTGTGGTGATGGTTCATGTCAAAATGCAATTCTAAAAACTTTAATAAATATAATACAACGAAATCGATTATTACCCTTCCGCTTCCCTATTAAATTAATAGTTTTAATAACTAAAATGAAAAAATGTGTTTTTTATTTCGAGAAGAACCCTAACCCTACCTGCATTCGTGTCTTTACGAGTTGGAAAGGGTACAGAAGAGTTCTGATTGAGAAGCCACTGAAAGCACACAGTGGAAAAAAAGTTTTCATATCCATCATATATAACTCCACTACGGTCAACCCCTCCATTCTCGTTTTTATAATTTACAATTTTGATAAATAAATTTAAAGAATAGAAACTGAATTAAGAGCCAAAAACCGATCTGCTACTTTTCTAAAATAATATTATAAAACTGGTTTAAAATTAAATCCATTATCGCTAATTCATCTATTTAATAAGTTGCTCTAGCGAGAAACTAAAATGCTTCTAAAAAATAAAAAATTTAAATTCTAATCATGTTTTACTCATCACTAGTATAGATAATATATTATAGTATATATAATATATTATAAAAACTCAAAAAGACTATCAATGCGATTTGAGAAGATAAACCATACTTTACCGTAAAGTTTACGAAATACTTAATCATGAGGGGATGTAATAAAATAACCAGACCACTGTATTGAACCAATAAGACATGCAAAGCCTCATCTACATATTCATATTAATCGAAAACACACACTTAATGAAAGTCATTACCTACCAAAAAGCAATCGTAGTCAGGTAATCTTACCATTGAAAAAGAATTCACTTCAATTTTTGAAATAATTTAATGACTTGAAATCATTAAATGAATGCAATACAGAGTCAAAAGTGATTATGATCAATTTTAATTTGTGGGCAAGTATTTGAAGTGTGCATAAATTTTTTTTCTAAACTTGTATTTTTATTATTTGTCAAAAGTATATTTTAAAACTCTATAGAACGCAATGGAAAAAAGCATCCAAAGTTTAAAATCCTTTAAATTGTCTTCTTTAAAGAAAAGCCATTTCACTATTATAAGTTTCATCCTAGTTTTTAACCTTACTATTATAGACCAATCTTTATTTTGCCTTCACTAACGAATAAATTTCTGTTGAAAAAGCCTTTCTGGACTTTTTTACTCCCGTCGTGCCGCGGGAAAAGAGGCATCCTGACTCTTATCTGCGTCCGCTAGATGATGATGATGATGAGGATCAGGGGCGCAACCAGCCAAAAATGCTGGGGGGGGCTCAACTTTAGTATGAAAAAAATAATTATTTACCGCAACTGTTGCGTTTTGCAACATCAATTTTTATATTTTCTTGCTGTTTTAATACCGAGTTTTTTCACATATTTTGTACAATAAATTTTACATTTTAATTTCATGAATTACGTTTTCAATGCTTTTAAAAATCAATGGGGCGTTTTCGCAACTTTGACGAAATATGATTTCATATGATTTTTAATAAGCCTAGTCATTCATTACAATAGTTATTATGAAAATAATAAAATTATTATTTTAATGTTAATGTATTATGAAATTTATAAAATTATAATTAAAAGTTGAATTTTGAAGATAAATGTTAATTTTTATATTTAGAAACATTTTTTTAAATCGCAAATGCTTCACACTTGAAGCTTTTATTGAAGAAAATATAATTTTTAACCTCTCATAGGTTGATTATAAAATTAAAATAAAGATAACATTCGTCGTCAATGTCGTCTTTGAAACAGCACGACAGTTTGAGTGCTGTTGTAATTCAAGTTAAATAATTTGCTTTGTTGTAATAAAAATAATAATTATTATTTTTATTATAACGAATAAAATAATTAGAAGTCATAATTTTATCGAACTATTTGCAATTGAAATTTATTTCTGTTTTAATAAATGTGGTTTGAACCAATTTATTTATGATTTCTTACTGCACACTGTCACACTTCCCGCTCACGCTGCGTTTTCGCAACATTTTGCCCCATTAAAACTTATGAAATAATTGTTTTCAATTTTGCTTGAGTTGTTATTATAACCATTTAATGCAAGTCTAGATGTAAAATTCATGTTAACTTTTTTTTCGGGTAGCGGCGGTAAATGGCCTAAATAAAAACTACCAATTATAATTGATAAAGAATTTGGATAGTTTATTAATGATACAAAAGAAAAACTACTAACTAAGTTGCATAGTATTCTTAGAGTTACGTTATCATTTTTTAAACTAAGGTAAAAAGTAAAAAAATAGGTTTGATAATTAAGTCTATAATTTTTGTTTAAATATTCAGTTTCAACTAAATTTTGATGTGTTCTCAGTTACAAAATAATTTTTCGATCATATTGTGAAAATCTTTTCACCATTTCATTTACTGGAAGAAGTGCAGTAGCGGTTTTGGTAGCAGATATTCTCAAACAAGCTTTGCAAACGACGAGCTGACACAGTCGTCCTAAGATGAATTTCAATAAGCCAAAATTTAGAAAATGCTCTTTCTGCATCTTATGAAGTAACTGGCAAAGTCAGAGCAACATCGAGCATATAGTGCAACTTGGGCTGAAGGCTTGTGGCTCAAAAGAGTTCTTGCAGTTCGATACATGAAATAAGATCAGACTGATCCACACGTAAACTTGATGTGTTGATGTGATTTTGAGCTGTCTTTGCACAGTTTCAGCATCCTTTCCATGAAGGTTGGATAATTCTAAATGCTCGATAGTTATTTTGTCTAACTGCGTTATTCTTTATATACTGTGTCATGGCTGAAAAAATTTACATATGAAAAGTGTAAAGATTTAAAAGTGTAGTCAAGGTCTAGTGGTGCACTATTTCTTCTCAGAATTTGTGACATGTTAGTGTTATTTTGGTGGGATCTCTATGTACTGTGTTGATATAGGAAATGTTTTGTGAGATAAAGACCCGATGGCCATCCAGTGAAATTATCATTGTCCTATGGCATATTGAAAAATTGATTATCCCCCCCTCCACCAAAAAAACTCATCGATTTTCGAAAAATTGTGAGACCCTTCGAAAAGGTCTGGGGGGGGCTTGAGCCCCCCCCAGCCCCCCCCTGGTTGCGCCACTGATGAGGATGGTGATGATGATTTTCAAGAAGATTGATGGTTCGGAATGAACAATAGAAAGACATTGGCTGAGTGGAGATTGCTGCAAAGAACTAGTAGATGAGCGTTTAACGACCAGTGTTAATTTCGTTTCATAAAATAATAGAGTTTTTATTTCAGTTTCGTTTTGAAAAAAATTAATGTTTTTATTTTCGTTTCAGTTTTGAAAATAATTAAAGTTTTTATTTTCATTTTAGTTTTGAAAAGATACTAATTTAAAATTTTAAACACTATTTTTTTATTATTTATAAAAATTAATTGATCATAAAATGAAACAGTGAAATAAAACTGTATATTAACAACAAATGAGTTTAAAAAATTAACAGTTAATTGAAATATTATAAGAATTTATTACGTAAATAATTGAGTAATAACATATTTGAAATATAATAACAAATTTACGATTAAAATAAGTGATAATTTTATTGACAAAGCGAAGCGGTAATAAACTAACGTTTTATTAATGGCGGTACTTTCATTAAAGCCCAAAGATAATGTTTATAGCATAGACATATATTTTTATCTAAATTATTCATTTGCATATTAAGGCATATCATAAAAATTTATTTAATTTTCGTTTTGAAAATAACTATAGTTTTTATTTCAGTTTCGTGTTGGAACTAATAGTAGTTTTTATTTTCGTTTTTGTTTTGAAAATCGTTTGGTCCTAGGTTCGAGTGAAACCATTGCTCTAGTTGTGAGCACTTCAGTTGCGGGCCCAGTCACCTTATAAAAACGAGGATTTATTGTGTTATTTATTTTATAAAAAGGGCTGTGCATGGAGAAAAGCTGCGCGGCTGTCTTATCTGGTAGCCATTTTTTCGAAAAAGTATTTCGGTGACCATTCCAGCGAATATGCCATTCTTAACGCGATCAGTCAGGGAACGAAAGTTTTCATTAAATAATTTAACTTATCTTAACTTTAGTTTCTTCAAATCTTAAGATCAGTCTTTATTACACTAAGTTGAGGTTGCGGTTTTTATATGACTATGTATATAGCCTTTATATTTAGCCAAAAGGATTCAAGTTGGGGTTTTATTATATATATCTTTCTAGGTATATATATATGTTCCATCCATATTCGGTCTCCCGCCCAAACTTTGTTCGCGCGTGCGAAATAGCACTATTTTGGTACAAATATCTAAATTTAAAAAAAATCAACCTTAATAATCCAACATCACCCACATCACCATGATCATCATTGTCTTTACCATTTCAAAATTTAATCATCATCACAGTACCAACATTCCTAGTACTGCACAATCATCACCACATCATCTTCATAACCACAAAAAATAATCATCATTTTTCTTTATATTCTTGCCACTGGTGTTGAGGCTGCGACAGGAGGTGAAGGAAAAGTCCTTGCCAACATTGGAACTGTTTTTGTTGTGTAAGGTTTTCTCTTTTTTGTCGCAGCTCACCTGGCTCCCTGCGACCATCTTGGTCTAGCTCAATGTCTTTAAAATTGAATCCACTAAAGTTTGAACTTATATTTTTTGATAAAAATGGTAAACTAATTAATGGTCCATGTAATTTTTCCACTCATACTATTGTTCCATCTAAACATATTCGTAGCTTAGGATTTATTTTTGACTCAAAATTAACCTTATCAAACCAAATTCTATCAGTTACTAAATCTTGCTATTTTTATCTCAGACGTATCAGACAATAATTACCTTACTTAGATGACCCTTCTTTAAAGATGTTAGTCTCTGCACTTGTTTTATCTCGAATTGACTATTGTAACTCACTCTATTATAATTTACCTGAAACTACTTTAAAACCATTAAATAAAGTATTTAATTATGCAGCTAGAGTCGTTAGCCGTACTCCTATTTATCACCACATTACACCCTTTCTCATCTTATTACATTGGCTCCCCATCAAATTAAGATTATATTTTAAATCTGTGTTTTTATGTTTAAATTAAAAACTCCCCAGTATCCCCAATATACCTTAAATCATTAATATCTCACCCTCATAGAAGTAATTTATGATCATCCACTCAAAATCATCACTTCATCCCTTCCATTAATAACTCTTTTGCTAAACGTTCTTTCCATTATGCAGGTCCATATATTTGGAACACATTACCTCCTTATTTAACTACTTCTAAATCATTATTTACTTTTCGCAAGGATCTGAAGACATATCTGTTTAACACATTTACGAGCGCTCTTGAATTTGAGTAAAGAGCGCTATAGAAATCTATTTGAATGATTAATTGATTGATTTCTGCGGCCATTCCTTGACTCAAAACGACCAACATTCACACAAAAAAACATTTTAATTAATAATATTTAATATTTATTTAGGCAAAAGATTTTTGCATTGACGATCCTGGGGGGGGGGGGAGAGGGGGGGTCCTGGGGTACTCACTTTTAAAAAAAAGTTAAATTTTTGTTTTTATACGAATACTCAAGTAAGCAATGAAAAGTTTCATTTTAAACAGCTATAACTATAACTACACATACTCACAATGTATTAATATTTAACAATTCTGTTTTATACCATGTTTGACGATTATGTTCGCATAAAAACAAAAGTTTAAAAAAAATTGTGAAAAAAGTGGGGGGTCCGAACCACAGAACCGCCGCCCATGGTTTTTATTATACTACCAAAAGGGTTAAGTTTGTATATTAGGATAATTTAGACTATATACCAAAATAAATAACTTCAAAATGTACTTTTATTTAAATTATGAAGGTCTTTTACTTAATAACTAAGTCTTAGTCCGAATTTTTTTGCATTGAATTATTTGAATGCTCTTACATCTATGCAAAGAGTAGTCACTTTTAAAAGTTAATTCCAAAACTTCAAATTCAGTTGGTTTTCAAAGTTTAAATTAGACTTTAGTTTGTTTAATAAAATATATATCCTCGTTCATTCATTTAGATTATTCGTAAACTAGGAATATATTTATGGTTCTCACTATTTATATTAGTGTGACTAACAAAAGTAACCTATTCTATAACTTCCCGTTGTGATAGAAAGATGGGAATAGGCTTATTTTATAGCTTTGGATATACCATGCTCGAATAAATAGTTTAATTTGAATAAAGTCATAAAATATTTTGTTTTCTATTGTGTTTCATAGCACTTTTGTGTCTCATAGCACAACATGAGTAAAAGATACTTTTTTTAATAGAATAATATTTATATTATTATTTCCATTTAAATTTAGTTTATTTTAGTCACGTAAGTGGAATTTACAAGAGTTTATATGTGTTTCAATATATTTCAGCATTAGTAATTCAAAAGAATAAAATAAAAAGTTGAAATTGCCTCACTAAGCCAATATGATATCTCAGATGTCCAAGACGAAATGTCAATCGACCTCGACTACACAAAAAAAATACGAATTCAAATGAATGTTCCAGACAGGATTTTTCCAGTCTCAAATAAGCAATATGAAGACACCTGTGGAGAGAACAACACGCCAGCAATCAATGAACAGATGCACATCCCTGATAAGCTGAGGGTTACAGGTGCAGTAGGAGATGCTGAGAGAATATTCAATAATATATTTTAATGGCTTCATTTTTAAATAAAGATACATTATGATTGAAACATTGTAAATTATGGATTGAACACACACAACAACACACAGACCACAAAGACTCCTACCTTGGTTTGTTGAGAGAACAAAGAACTTTTGTTGCATTGCATGATGATGATGCAGACGAGGAAGATGATTTTGAAAATTCGCCAGACGCAAACACCTTTACTAATGCTTCAAACCACAATGATTATGTGTCCAAATCCATGTCTAGCATCCTGGCAAGCAAAAAGTGAGTTTGCCTTCAAATATATAACGTTATTAATAACATTAGTAATGATAATAATACCCAGTTTGTATCATTCTTTTATCAGATTGATCTTTTGTATTTGATTTATTGATTATTTATAACCAACTAATGAATTCATTGAGAATTATGAAGCTAGAATTTTTCAAAACTATGATGATGATTATGATGTTTGATAATATTCTGAAGAAAGAGACTCAAGGACGACGCTGATAGGCGGATAAAGTGCCTGGAGGAGAGGGTGGAAGGGCTCGAGAGGCAGATCAGGGGCAGCTTTCACAGGTCGGTGTCATTGTACCCTCATCCAACTCTGACCTAACCCTCACCCACTTTTGCCCACTCCAACCCACCCCTACCCAACCCCTACCCAACTCTAACCCACCCCTTCCCAACTCTAACCCACCCATCCACAAGGGAGGTGCTGATGTTTCCCCTCTTGGTTGGCTTCTTGCTGCTCCACCTCCGCTGCTTCCTCTCCAGAAACTGACCCTCCCTTCATTTGAACTTCCATTATTTGTGCTTTTACTTATCATCAGATTACTATTTTGAAGTTTTAATTAACATTTTATTTCATGATGATTCATAAGATTGATTTAAAATGATTAGAGGCCTCGTTTGAATCATCATTTTGTCTGATGCTATCATTAAACGCTATCATCTTTTTGATGCGATGAAATAAAATGGTATTTTTTTAGTTTTAATGTCTGGTACCCCAAAGCGAGACGAATTATATGGGAGGATTGAGATCAGCCACCAGGAATAAAAAACAAAAGTCAAGAATACCTAGATGGATTTGTGAGAAAATAAGCTGGACAGCGGCCCATTATCCCGCCATCGGTTTCTGATAACGCGAAATTCTCCTAAGAAGACATTTTTACCAGTGGCTTTGGTAGAACCTTAAAAGAAAGATTGAAAGTCGTGAGCAGTTTCAAATAAAAAGCTTTCAAGTTTGCCAACCAAAAGACAACAGGATTTAAGAATCAAAGCTGTAGCATCTTCAGGAACCCATTCAAGGGGTCAGCTGGTCCTGGATAATAATTAGACTTTGAAATGATTTGTTCCGAGTAGATTGTGTATAGTGCAAATAAAAATATTATAAACTAATATTTAGTTAAATATAAAAACAGTTTCAATTTCCTGGTACCAAAGATATCGTAGGTAATTGAAATAAAGACATGAAAAGAAAACTATTTGCTAATCCAATAGGTAGAAATAAAGATGAGACAATTTTTGTATATGTTTCATTGGTGAATTTAATTTATAACTAAACTTCAACTTAAGCAGTGTCGTTATCTCAAGGGGAAATCAGATTTCCTCTATAAAAGGTCTTCGTACAGCAATCTTTAGAAAGCAGCTTCAATCAAACAATCTATCTCCACATCAGAACGTTGATAGCGGCTCAACGATTGGCTCATTTAAGTTCCTAGATTTCAGTAACTGACTTAAAGATATTTTACTTTATTTTTTTGATCATTTAATTTAGCTCCAATCACAATTCAACATACATAAAGTTAAGAAATATTGAAATAATAGGCTTCATTTATTCAAAAATTTAGCAAAATAGAGCAGTTGTTCACAGGGATGGAGAGAACGTTGGCACTCGTCAGTTTTGTCATTTTCTTGGTGACTATTCCTCTTCCAAGTGCTCAGCAGGTCGATCTCAGCAAGACAGCCACTCCAGTCAAACCAGCCTTGCCAGATCCAATTGCCAGGGTGGTCGAAATAGGTGAGTGCTTTATTATACTCTCAAATTTTCAATGGAATAATAGCATTTAAATTCAATTTGCATTCATATAAAAAATTCGAATTTTTTTAAATAGAAGTTTTTAAGTCTTTAAATTTATTCCATATTGAACTATTTAAAGTTGTTTTTTTAAACAATTAAAGCTTTCAGCTACAAGGAGCCATGGAGCGACCCTTCTTTTGAAGCCTGCAACCGAACTAAGCAGTCGCCCATCGATTTGTCAACGGATGTGGCAACCAAGAATACTCAAAAAACGGAACTTCAGTTAGATTGTGGAAACTCTGAAACAGCTACAAATGTTTTGTTCATCCTTAACAACCATACCGGTGAGATTTTCATTATTTTACTCAAAACGTTATTCTAAATGGCAAACTGTCAGTAAAATGAGTCATCAGCCTGGAGAAAATAGGATTCTGATCACTCTAGACCTTCTCAGTGGTCTTGTGGATGACCAGTTTTGGGGGGAGGACATTTCTAAATGGAGTCGAATATAAGATTGCTGGCTTCAAGTTTTTCTGGGGCAGCGATTGTACCAGAGGATCTGAGCACTCTATCGATGGAAAGAAATTCTCCGGAGAAGTTCGGTCTTTCACATGCCATTCACGCGATTTGAAACTTTTGCTTCAATCTTTCTATCATCACGTAGTTATAAGAGAGTTTTGAATACTTTGAATGCTTGCCCACTTGTGGTTGTTGCAGGTGATGGTTGCGCACTACGATGCTACGATGACTTGTGAGGAGGCGCGCAAGGAGCCGGGATCGATGATGTTCATGTCTGTTTTATTGCAGGTTGCAAACATTCATTATAAACAACAATTCGCATCAAAACAAATTCTCGAACTTGAACGGTTTTTTGTATAGAACCTTAATTTACTTTAAAGAATATTCAACCATTGAAGGAAAGTTCCGAACTGTCCGAAAATGATGAAATGTTTGAAGAAATGTTGACTTATATAGGAAAAAGTCAAAAACAAAGTGAATTGATTGAGATTTTGCCTATTTAACTTTTCTTAAGATATTTTAAAATGTTGGCTTGACATGAACTAAATTATAAAAATGTCCACTCAATACGCACCAAACCACGCAGACGCAAAGATACTGAAGACAAGCTTCACGGACGAAACCCTCTGTCTGTCGCGTTGGTTGCCTAGCGACAAAGCCTCCTTCTACTACGAGGGCAGACTTTCGGTTCCTCCGTGCGAAGGACCTCACCACAGAATCGTCTTCAGGCAGCCTCTCAAAGTCACTCCTGCTTTCGTGAGTTGAACATGAAACGGTGCCTGTCAGTAGTTAAACAATCAGCTTTCTCCTTTCAACTCAATCTTAATCTGTCTCTCTGATCTCCAGTTCACTGCCTTGAGGGAGTTCAAATTTCCTGATGGCAGCCCCATGCAGGACAACTTCAGGCAAATTCAATCTCATGACGAAAGGCCTGTCTACAAGTCATTCGACTAAAGAAGAGAAACAGATTTCTCTCAAATTAATTCTATTTCACCTTCGAATACGCACTAAAAATTGTGTTTCAATACAATTGTGATACTATGAAGAGTGCCTCTTTACTTCAAATAAAGTTAAAAGATATTAATGCAATACAATAAGATTGAAAAGTAGGGTATTGAAGAATTTAATTCAATACAATAAAATTAAAAATTATTTTATAAAAGATAAAGAAACCGTTTGAAAGTGATGCATGCTAACAGAGTATACACTAGAATTTACTTTAATCGGAAAATATAATTATTTGTATACATTTGTGTGGGCCTGTTTAATTATTACTTCAAGGCAACCATTTGACAGCTGCGACCATGGCTGATGCTGATGAGGATGCTGATAGCGATGTTTACTATTATAATCAATTAACGGATTCTGATCATTGTTTTCGATGCTTTTACGAGAGGCTGTCAGCATATAATCATATTATTGTATTAGTATTAGAGGATCGCACCCATGGATGTAACAGTATATTTAACAAAATATCAAGCCAAAATATTAAAGATTTTTATTATTTGAATTACAATTTTATAACTGAAAACTTGTCTAAAATTTTGGCATTTTTTCCATTTGTTCAATAGGGTTATAGGGTTTCCAATTTATTTATTATTTCAACATGGGCCTAGTCCTACATGATGAGAAATATTGCCAATATGAGATGTATTACTTTTTTGCTTTTCCTTCCCAAAAACCTCTTTCAGAAAACATTAAAAGTGTGTAATTACAGAAATAACAAACTTTTAGCTCCTTGCAGACACAGACACACACATACAAATACAGAGAGATACACCAACACATATATGAACGCACAAACACACACAGAGATACACATACACTTACAAAATCGTTTAGAAAAAGAAATGGAAAGAGTTGTGGTGTTGAAAGTGAGGTGAGAATCAATGGTAAACGCGATGGTTTATTCTACGGATGTCAGCTAAAAAACCGCTCTTTTATTTGTGTTTTATTTTTTGGGATAATTTTTAAATTTTGTGTGTGCAAGAATGTAGTTATTTGAGGGCATGCCAGAGCAGCTGCTGAAAAATAATATCTGAACTCTGTAAATTTCAGTGGAGAAAATATTAGATTTGAAAATGCATAAAATGAAATATGAAATAATTCTGGAAATGTTGTTGCTGAGGTTTTTAATGAGTGCGTGATTGAAAAAGTTTGAAAGGATGGAGAAAGAAGGGTTTTCTTGCTTGAAGTGGAGAAAGTGAGTATAAGTGAGAAGTGAAATGAGGCAGTAAAGAAAGGAGGCGTTGCAGAGTCAATGCATCCATTTCGAAAAGTATCCGGAGGTGGCAGTTTAGAGGAGCCCTGGAAACTCGTGTTTAAACATCAAGTTTGAAGAAGAAGAAAAAATGAATTTAAACTAAATGAAGTTTTGAAAAGTTTAAAGACGAAAAAGTTTATTCACGGTTGTAATAATTTTTATAATCATTTTTATAAACATTTTTTAACATTTAAAATAAATGTATGCGTTTTTGACAGGATGACAAGAAGGAAGGACAGATTTAAGAACGTCTGCCTGCCATTACACACATCGACAAACTGCCCTCTGTCGTCGTCGTCGTCGTCTTCCCGAGATGGAAATCCATTCATTCTCTCACCGTCATTACTAGCATCATCATCATCATCATCATCATCATCACCACCACCACCACCATCATCATCATTATCATCATCATCATCATCATCATCATCATCATCATCATCATCATCATCATCATCATCATCATCATCATCATCATCATCATCATCATCATCATCATCATCCTCATCACCGTTATCAGGATCCTCAGAAAGGTTCAATTTTCGACATCATCTAATAGCTCAAATAGATTCTCGAAAATGAAAGCTCACAACGTTGAAAGCAACACTTGTTTGAGACTACTCCAACGAAAAGATTTGTTAACCATTTCAAATATGATTATTTTTTCCACACGCCTTCCAATACGCCACGTGAACCTCGAAGCTTCATTCCACGCATGCTTTCTTCTCTCGCATTGAAATGCCTTTTCAGAATCGTTGGATTCTCCTTCCCCTCCTTCTGAGAAGTTTCACTGCAAAGTAGAATCGCCACTTGGTTTCATCATATGCATAATCGCCTTTCGCCTGCATTAGGTGGTGCTGGTCCAGGGAGACATATCGTATTAGAGTGATAAATACGCCATTAGGCGGGAATAGGCACTTGAAACGAGTGCTTTTGAAGCAAGAATCAGGATGGTGATAAGAAAGGCACTCTTTTGGCATAACCTTTCCCATTCTATGAAATCGCATATAATATTATTTTCTAATGCAACCTGAAATTTGAGATGGAATAATAATGAGAAAGATTGTGATATAGATGCGTGAAGGGGTCTGTGCTCAAAAAAGAAAATATATCTTTGAAAAGAGAAAAGCAGAATGGTGTGGAGGGATGGGTAGTGTATTATCAAATAACTAACACATTGAGTTGACAAGATTCAAACAAAAACTTTAAAAAAATTGGGTCAATTGAAAATAAAAAAGTGAAAGAGTGTAAAAGGCAGTTTAAGGATGGAAGAGATGGATAAAAGTGGATGAAAGTGGATGAGGGCAATGGAATGCAGTTGATTAATTAGTCGACATATGCTTAGAAAGGGTGATGGGTAGGAAAGAAAAAAGTACAAGTATTAAAACTAGTAAATGAAAGAATGATGAATGGAAACATGAGTTTTCGTAAAAAGTATAATGGATGACCATGAATGATGAGTGATTGCATGTTCTTGATGGAAATTCCTTCATGGAAATCATTTTCTTGGAGGAATGCTGCAAAGAACAAGCAGTCAAAGAAGTGAATATTTGTAAATGACTCCAGTCTTTTTACTGCATAGCGGAAAAGGCAGCATGCAGACTGTGGTTTCAATTTCATGGATTATTCCACTTTTATTCACTGTACGTTGACAATCAAGTTACTTTACGAGTGCCAGTCCAGCACGGAAGATGTCGGTGGGATGTGCAGTAGAAGTGCTACAAACTGGAATTTAATGTTGCACCCTTTATTGTTTTTTTAACGAAAAATTGTTTTGCTAAATGTTGCTTTATAATATTTAGAGTTGCTGAGCAAAAATGCAAATTTACAATGCAGAAGCTCCATGTGTCGCCTCAGACGCAATTAGTTTATTACCCTTTATGAAGTTGGGTATCAACATTTAAAAAGAATTTTGCTGAATGAGCATAGCTGAGATAAAAAAATAAGAATTGGCAAAAAAAGTTCTTGAAATAATGTGAATACCATTGAAATGATACAAAATTGACAAGATCTTCGGCAACAGTAGCACATGCCTTCAAAATACATTTGAGGCAATCTGCAATGCATTTTCTGTTGTCTTTAAAAACCTGTACCCGTTTATGAATTTCTCCCCAATTAGAAAATTAAAATTTATATTTAGAAAGATATTTTTTTCAAATAAAAAAAATACAAACCGTTTAACATTTTTTAATAGAAAACATTTTTAAACGAACGCAATGTGCGAAAATGATTTCAGTTTGAAGTTGTTCAGAAGATTCTCCTATGATTTGAAGATCTTTTTGCTTCATTAAATAACTTCAGAGCAAATATGAGAGTTAAAAAGAAAAAAATGTTCAACGTTTACTTACTGATTTATCTATAAATATCGACTAGCTCCACACTGACGACTGACACAAAAGGTCTTTATGATGAATCTTTTATAATCAAACAATGTTTAAATAGCTTCAATATCCTTTGTTATTTTTTCAAGCTCTCATTGATCCCACTACAAGAGACGTATAAAAGTCTACCTGTGATAATATATTTGAAATTTTGATTTGGAAAACTTTACAAAAAAGATTTCGTTCACATTGAAAGTGAACTTCAATGTTTGTCTTCAGAATGTTCTCTTGGCTGCTGGTGCTGCTGCTTGTGCACCATGCCAGTTCTCTCATCAAGAAAACCAACATGTTTTCTTGCCGGTTCCAGAAGGACCAGTTCATCAGCAGCATGAACAACTACAGATGGAGGCATCGCGGAGGGACAGTCGTAAGTGCTGCGAACGTCCATAAGAGCGTGCAACTTTTGACGTGCTTTTGAGATTTTGAAACGAATCCATATAAGAAAAATCGTTTGTTAACTTTTATTTGTTTTTTCTGACATTTAAATTTTTTTAAAATTTATTTGTTGCAAAAACTAAGAACATAAGTAGCTGAAACATTCGCAAACAACTCAGAATTGGGAAAAGAGTGTTGTTGAGGAAGCAAAATCGCTGGCGCAAGCGTGCGTGGCAAGGGTGGATGGGAGCTGGGACAAAGGAGACATGTACACCTTCACTGAAAACACCAACACCGGAACCATCATAAATGACTGGCTCAAGGATTACGACGGCAAAACGAAAAGTTGCTCTGTTTTCTCAATCGACGATTGCTCTGGAGCCCGTCAGGTAGGCTCTACTCAAAATATTAAAACCACAGTTAATTTATGAATAGAAGATTTGTTTTTTCTAAATGGGACGTATAACTTTTTTGTTTTAATTATTTTTTTCATTATAAATGTCATAAAACTGATTCACAAAACTGCAGGTGCGTGACCCTCTGCTTCTCAGGATCGGCTGCGCTTCAAAATTTTGCGCAGAAGGGAGAGTGGAAGGCAGGTCCGATGTGGTGAAGAGAAATGTTCATCTGCTTGTGTGCATCACGCACTCGATGTCAGCGTAAGTCCGAACATCTAAGGGTGTATAAGCCCGCTCTACGTGTGAAAGTTAATTCATGATTTTTATCGTTTTAATTTTGATCATTTTATGCTGTTATTCAAAACATTTTTCAATTCTTTTTTAGAGGAATTTGGGGAAAGTAGGTGAAAAAGTTGTTTCGACTTCCACAAGACACTCCAGACTTCATCAATCTACATCACTTGTTATGGAGCCTAATAAAATAAATACAATTTCTTGAAATTTCCATTTTGAACATACACTTTAAACTAAATTTTAATTTAAATAGTAAAAATATTCATTGAAATGCAATAAATATTTAAAAAACTTTAAATTTTTAAAAACTCTAATTATCTGAATCTAAAAAGTTCTCTGAGGCCTTTTATAGATGAGTCTCAATAATTAATGCATTCAACTTTTTGAAGCACCTCCTTGTGCTGAGACTTTTCAACCAAATCGTCTTTTCTTTCCATTGCAGTCCAACGAACCTCGTTGTCTTTAAAAAGTCAATATTATTCACAAAGTTTTAATAAATTTAAATATTGTTTAAAAATTCCATATATTTCTAATATATATATATATAAATGAATAAAAAGTAATGGGATTAAATGATGAATTTTAGAGATTGATTAATGATCTAAATTCTTTTCTTCTAGAAGCCTTAAACGTGAAAAAACTTTTAGGCTAGTAGATGTATGGTGCTCATCTGACACCAAGTTCAAGGGATTTTGTTTTTAAAGCGAGTTTTCCAACTCAGGGCTTCACGATTTCAAATGTTTATGCCCCCATAAATTGGGAAAAATAAAATTTTTCAAGCGAATTTATTGAAAACATTAAGCTTTAAGACGTCTTATGCGCTCGTCTCTATTTGCAATCGATTGCTCATCAATGTTTCTTTAGCATGCCAGAAAATGGCATTTCTGATTGCTGCGTGATGAACTATTAATAACACATCGCGAAGAACTTTAGTGTAAAACTTTGAAACTGTTTTTGAAGATGACACAAAACCTGAATCGAAAAAAGCAAAGCTTAAATACTAAAAAAATTTCACAAATATTTTTCTCATTTGCTCATTTATTCATTCATCGTGCCATTAATCAGCACCTACGTGGTGCTTTTCTCGGAGGCAGGCGTTCATTGTCGGTCCCAATGACGCATCACAACACATTCATTCCACAATTACTCCTTTGCCGGTTATCTTTTTTCCATTAGTGTTTTCTTGTTTACTTTTTCGTAAAGAATTTTCTTTTTCCTTTAAGTAAACGATCTCAAAAGCAATTAGAGGCGAAGCACGTAGGCTCTACACGCCACACAGCACACCAGCCTCTTAAGAACCTCGTAACGAAGAAAAACAAACGCTTCTTTTAATTCGTTTTCTTATATTTAAAATATTTAAACAAATTTAATAGATTTAGGAATTTGTTTGAATTGATGTAAAAAGAAAATTCCAGCAAGCTTTGAAAAAACACAATCAAAAACTAAATTTTTATAAATAAAAGTTACCCACAAGAGTCCAATGCTTTCGCTTTAAAGTTCTGTTTGCATGGTGGCATTGCAAGCTAGATTCTCTACTCTAAATCTTACGAAAAAATAACAGTTATAGTAACTATACTTATTATATTAACAATAGTAACTATAGTAAATATAGTGAGAATGTTTGAATTTGTTTCGTCATCACTAACGATTTTTATGAGAAAGAATTCAACACTGTGGCACTTACCATTAAAACCTTTAAGGTAAGCCTTTCTTCACACCCCTCTCTCAAAATCAAGAAGAGTCAACAGTTGAATGGTTACATAAAAAGACGCCTGTTAATAAAATTTCAAGCAAAGAATTCAAAAAAGATGATGATGGGTTTTCTAAATAATTACATTCTTAACACCACTGAAGTTGTATAGACAATTTTTTTGTTTCTTAAACAGATAAAAGCACCCAAAAAGGTTTGGTTGTAGAATGCTAAACTATCTGAATATTGATCCGTTCTAAATGAAGAATGGAGATCTGAGCTTTGTGCCAGAATTAATTCGAAGTAAATAGCATTCAAACTACGTGAATGAAACCTGCATGCAGCAGTGAAGAAATAAAAATACATTTGTTGCTCTGGTAATAGAGATTACATTGAATCGTTTTGGATTAGTGAGACATGGATCTTTCCCTTTATTTGGAAATAAAAAGTTTAAATATATATAAAAAATTGCACAGCTTTGGTTATCCAAACTAAACTTGTATAGTATAATCAATTATACGAAAAAAATTATTTTTAGTTTTATAATTATTTTTGTTTTGAGCCTTAATTTATTAAATAATTAAGATATTTTCGTGATTGCAGTACATTTAAATTGACCAGCTCACGTTCTAATCCACCGACAGACGTTAAAGGCAATCTATTCAAGCTACCAATGCCGCAGCTTTTCGTATCTCCATTTCCATTCATTTCTTCTTTTAAATGCGCTCCCTAAATTAAAATATATTTTTTTGATTTTTTTTATACTCGTGAAAGATCAGTAATTTTTTCAATGGTTTGAGATACAAACACAGACCAAAAATCAAGGTTAAAAAATTCTCTAACTGATTCTTAAAGGGCGAGATGACGTAAATGATATTTGAACAAGTGGGTGCAAAATTAGCGTTTACTCCATCGTGAAAATAATCTTTTTTTTCGGTAAATAAAAAAATGCGATTTTGAGTTTTAACGCTTTTTAAAAAATCTAAATAGTATATAATAATATGTAGAAGAAAAAGACTTTGATTCTTCCATTGGGTGGGTCAACTTAAAATATTTGAAATGCTCTGCCATCGTGTTCCTAATGATAAAAGCATCTGTGAAACGTCGTGCTTATCCGTAAGATGTCGATGTTTTGCAGCACAAAAAAAACCTCTCAAATGTCGACAAAGCGAGTTAATATGATTTGGAAAGCCTTGAAATGGGATGTTCAAAATGGCTCCGAAGGAAGAATAACTGTTGGTGATCTGGAAATCCAGACTTAGATTAATATATGATTGTAGATTTTTACAAGTAAAAAAAAGAAAAAAAAAGAGAATTGTGAAAAAGAAGAAGATGATGATGAATTAGTTAATTTCCATAGAAAATAAGAAATAATGTATAAAAATGAAATAGGCATGCTAAAAAATCTTTTAAATTAAATTTAAAAGTGAATGAACTTTTGAAAAAAATTAAAATAAAAAAAAAGTATTTATTTTCTTCACGCTGGATAAAACAAAAATAACTAGAAAAATTATATTTATGTGAAAAAAAGGAAACAAAATAAATAATTCAAACGGGAATAGAGGAAAGTGTGACAAGTGAAAATATTCAAAAAGGAAGGAAAAAATATTTTAGAAACGTATTAGAAATTCAAATCAAAAGTGAAAACTAAAAATATATTTTAAGAATGCATATATTTTCTGGGCAAGATGTATAAATAAAAAAATGGTTTTGTCGAAGCTGAAATGAAAAATGAGGTACATTCGTTGCAGAGACTGCTTGATGACGTAGGCATTGGGGAATGTCTTTCATCTGCTTCTTCACTCTTTCAATCATTCCTCACACAGCACATGCCTCACAAAACACCAAGCATAAATTGTCTATAACCGAGTGGTCCTGAATCTCGTCCGGGATTACGCCACGTAAAAATTATTCGTCGTTGTATTGTAGTGTATAATATTTTAACGGATTAAAGATTTGGTGCCCTCATGGATAATAAAAATATTTAACTATTTTGAAAGTATGCTAAAATTTAATTAAGGAAACCTTCATTTATTTTAATATGAAAAACTTTGTTCCTTTGGTTTTCCATTTGCATAATGGCACAGCGCCTTCTCAAGCCAGAAGACGACGCAAGAAGGCAGACACTATCAAAGTGATTCATTCGTCTCATGATTTCGCCATCAGGAACTTGCGAGCAGAACTTGCAACAAGGAATAAAAGTCATTTCAAGAAAGTCTGTCTTCAGTCACAACCTCTCAAAAAAGCCTTTTTTTGTGATGCAGACTAAAATTTCCCATCTCTTCACATTCATCCAAATATTAATTTTTCTCACTAACCTATAAAATTATATGAGACTTTATTTTCAAAAACTTATTTTTATATTTATTCTCATTTTTCATGAGTTTACAACAATATTTCAGAATTATTTCGTTTAGTCAGTTGCATGCCTTAGAACTACTCATTTTCTCAAATATCTTATAATGATAAATATAAATCTTTCGACTCTATCAAATTAAACGCTTAATCTCATGGAAAATTTCAATCTTTTAAGAAAATAGGATTTTATTTCCACGAGGCCAGAAGCGTGACACAATTGCACTCTAGCGCAAACGTGAATTTCAATGAAAGTCTGTTTCCAGATCGAACGTTCAAAATCGTTTTTATCATAAACTATGAGATTTTTTAAATCAGATATTTTGAATATAATACTAATATTAAATCTTTGTTTAAAAACTAAAGCTTTTAACTAGCGCTGGGACCCGTCGTTCAATCGAATGCTTTCTTAAAACAGATTTAAAGCCGTTTAAGCTCTTCAAATCTCCACTTTTCAAGCGTTCTCACATAGAAAAATTCAAGTATTATGGCTTGGAAGATTTTATTCTGGCTGACAGAGTCACAAGAGGTTACATTAATTCCCACACTGCCACGGGGTAATGAAAATTATTTCAAATGTCAAAGTTTCAAAATTCCAAAACAATATCAATAATAGTATGTTAATTTAAATTCCTATAAGAAAAACAAGCCTACTGAGAATTGAATGTTTGGAAACTGCCTTAGAGTCATTCATGATCCGATGTTTCAAACAAACACATTTTTCTGAATTGGACTTACTTTTGCTTATTGCAAGATAGTTTTTGTTTGTAGCTGAACTGATTGCTGAGAAGTGAGATGTGAGATGGTTAGTGGACGTCTGCGGTGCTGCAGTCGACACAACACCCTTCCAGCTGGTAGCTTTCGATGTCATCAGTGAAAGACTGTGACTTGCTTTCATCGTGAGTGTCGCTACTGGAAAAGCAAAATAAAAAGTTTTCAGGAAAAGTTGGCAACATATTTGGATACCTCGCTTGATGACGTTGTGAGAGAGTGGTTTGAGGTTGCAAGATGCTGGAAGCAATCCTGTCAGAGAATTCGAAGTGTTGAGGAGGGGCGAGGTGGTGTGAATGAGAGTCCACCCAGGTTTTCTGGCTTTGCGACCCTTGTTTTGAATTGAAATCGCATGAAGACTGGAGATCTGTGACGAAAGACTTTTGCAGTATTTGTTGTTTGGTGCTTCCATACAGGGATGCGTCATCTGCACATGAAAGGGGCATGACGTCAGAGGTGATGTCACTGGAGGCTTCGAGTTTGCAGAAGAGGGCGTGTTTTGAAGGGGGAGGGAGGGTGCATGAGTGGGGGACGTCGATTGATGAAAAGTTCTTTGGCAGGGTGTCGATTAGTTTTGACTTTGAAGTCAGCGAGGGCTGGTTGTATCTGCGTTTAAAAAGCTGTATTGACAATAAATGAAGTTAAGATTTAAAAAATTATATAAAATTATTAACTCCCTTAAATCTCTTTGCGCTACTAGGCATGTGCAAATCCAATTTTTAAAAAAGAGTCAAGCCATATCAATTTGGTTGTACCGAATCTTTTTTGTCAACATTTTATTTTACGAAAACTTCTTCAAGTGACCGATAAAAAAAATATTTCAAACAAAATTCGAAGGGTCCAAAAAGTTGCTATTGCACAATTGAAGTTTCAGATAGTAAAAAAGCTTCACTAAATCCAATGAATCCTTCATGATTAATCTCTTGTCTAATGAGAATTAATGACTTCGGTTTTTTATTTTTTTCCATTTCAATCGTTATGCTTGTGCTCGCCATAGTGACTCAATAAAACAACGAGTTTGAAACTATTTTCGATAATCATGACATTTGGCTCAATAAAATCATAATTACATTCTTTCACTAAGCAAGTCTTGAGAAAAGTCAACATTTCTCGTGAAAAATATTCATAACTCTACCTGAAAGAATTATTTATTTTTTTTTATTGAAAAAATAGAAAATTTCAAGTCCACTCGCTAATGCCACAAGAGTACTTACCTTTTGAGACAGACACACCCGATGCTCAAGATGGCGACCCAGACGCTGAAAGAAAGCAGAAGGACGATCAGAGCTGATACTCCTGATAGGTGTTTCGAAGGAAGGTGGGTGGTGAGTGAGAGGTTGCTTATGAAATTTTTTTTTAAATAATAAATAATAATAACTTTTTAAATCGGGAATAAAATCTTAAATAAAATGTAAGTTTCAAAAATCTAAAGATTATGAAAAAGCCTTATGTTGAAAGTACCCCATGCAAGCTGCCTTGTCTGGAGTTTGCTGGAAATGTTGTAGTGTCGTCGTTGTACTGGAGAAGCAGCTGAGAGAGAAATGGAAGCAATTTAAAATAATGAAGTGATCAATTGTTTATTGTACAAAGGAAAAAATTAAAATCAAAATTCGCGTTTTTTAAAAGGGTTTTTATCGTTATTTTTCATTAGCTCTTAAAAAATGTGCAAAATATTTTATTTTTCAAACATTGGCTTCTTTAGTGTTCAGTCATGCATGGAAATCATCCAGTGCAAAACTATTCATGCAATTTTGAGCTACCATTGTGAAGAATATTTCAATTTTCATTTAGTGACATTGTTTCCAGTAAATAGTTTTTGCTTTTGACTCAATTATTTAAAATTCATTTCCATTTCCATTTTACACAACGAATAAGCATACATTTAATGCTACTTAATATCGGATGCATTAATGGCTGCCAACTAGTTGACCAATCATTAAAAAGAGATTCTGCAAAAACTACATTTCACGTTTAACCAACGCCATACACTCGTGAATCGACATTAAGCAGCTCATAGCTTTGCATCCACATACTTCAGGCAGTCTTTTCTATCCATTCAGCCTAACTACATCTTAATATCAAAAATAATCATTCACAGTTTTTCCAATTCGAAGTTGAGAGTTATTTCTTTTCAATGTCTAGTTTCATTTCACTCATATTTTGCAACACACCATTCATCAGCATCGTTCTTGCTCCGCTCCACTAACCAGGCTAACGAAGTTATCAATTGAGCATCCTCCCATCACTCACACGGAAAGGTGGACGTGCAATTTTTCTCCTCGCCTACCCAGTCTCCATCCAGGCACACCAGTCTCCACACACCTTTCCCATCCTCTGCACCCTCCTCTCCCCCATCGCCCCATCCTTCTTCCAACTCCCTTCTAACTTTCATCACTCTTTCACGCCCAGTCACTCCCCATAAACCTCTCTTTCTCTTCCGTCTCTTCCTGCTGCTGCTGCTGCATGCCACCATGACGACTTCGTCGCTCAAACGCCTCATCCACACTCCAGCAGGAGGTTTGGGGTCTGCGCAGCCAAGCACTTCGAGGGGTTGTTGCAATGATTGGAAAAGTTGTTGTAACTTTGAAGGAATAAATTAGAAAAACCTATAGGTAAATATTATTTTTGAATATCTATATGACTTTTTCTTTTTTTTATTAAACATTTCCTTACTATTTTAAAATATCATGATGACTATTTTAATTCTTTAAAATATATAAAATTTATGTAAACTTTTATACAAATTTAAAGTTTTACAATTCATGAAGTGATTTTGTAGACTAAGCTTTAAAGTCTGGTCAAACCTTCAAAGTGACAGAGTAGGTTGAGATGGAAGGATGGATGCTGTTTGGGCACTACAACTGCAACCTCGTTGCCTTCACTCCTGTAGACATCTTTCCTTCTCTCTGCACTTCGACACATGATTATTTTTCTTTGGAAAGGGTTTTGATCTTTTTCTCCAGAAATGTCGGTGGTATGAATGCCGTTACTGCGTGTGGAGAGGGTTGACGGGATGTTGCTGTGGTCTTTTGTGTCAATGATTTCAGGGTTGGAAAACCTTTCTTGAATTGTCATCAACACCTTGCAACTGTGCTTCGTCTGAAGAATGAAAGTTTCTCTTAAATTCTCATTTTCCTTGATGCCCTTATTTAATATGCAAGTACTAAAGCCCTAAATGAACAATCAAAACAAAATGCGAGGCAGCGAAAGTTCCATGAGATTCTGAAGAAGCAATAAGCTGCTTATGGAATGCAGATCTTGGCCATTAATCAAAGACGACAACAGATATCATTTCTTGGGCACAAACCGACAAATTATACGCCAATATTGATGGAAAAATTCGTTCATAATTTATATACATAAATATAAATATATATATATAAAAGATTCTGACTAATTATGCAGATTCTTATGAAATATCTAATTCTTCGTATAAAAAGCTTACGTCATGATGATCGGAGAAAGAAAGAAGTTTGGAAAAGTGTGAAGCAGCTGAATGGTTGTTGAGGAAACGAGAAAAGTCGAGAAGTGAGACGGCGATGCGCTGGCCGGGAGAAGCGGACAAGAGCCACTTGCGGAAGGGACGCTGGAGACAGGGGTCCTTGTGCACTGGGAAGGTGCCAGAAGGGATGTTGTGCAAGTGTTGTGCAGTGGTCGAACATCCCTCGTGTGCTGGAACTGTGACTGAGTGGGTTTTGAAATATGTATATTAAAAAATTATGTTTTATAATTATCTCAAATAACTTAAATAAAATTTTATTTGAAATTTTAAGTTCATTTTTTATCCTATAACTCAAAATAGAATAAAAACCACCAATGTATTCCAGAATTAACAAGAAGCGAAGAAAGATTTATGTTGTAAAAAAGAAAATGATTTATTAGACAATTCCTTTGAAAAGTGTGAGTCACATGTGTGGTGGAGCCACTAAAGATTCTAGTCTCATCTGTAAGTTCAAAAGATCATTACAAAAACGTTGAAAATTTTCAAAATTAACTTAGTTAATTATAATTTAACTTTTTATCATTATCCGATCTTTTAATGCTCATATTTTTTTCCAAAATTTTTATTAATACAGAATTATTGAAACGACCGAAATACCTTAAAATGCTTTTATATTTAACGAATAATTGCTTTTAACAGTTTTTATAATTTAAATGGATTATTTAATGTTTAAACGTAAAAACATTTGATGGAGATCACAAGAATTTTTTTTACCTATGTCGAGTATCGTTTTATATTGAAACAGCTTACTGAATTCTGCCTCAATTGATTTCATAGCTGAAAAACAAATTTTAAAACATACACACAAGATTTTAAAACTTAGTGGGCTTGAAGATCATTAAAGTTTAAAGGCCGAATAATCCCACCTTCATGTCTTGCCTTAATCTCGATTTAAAACTGCCACTATGTCAAACATCAAAACATTACTCGGCATACCCTCTAGACATTAAGATATTTTGAGAATTTTAATATTGTTTCATTTATTAATAAAAATAAAGTTAGAACATAAAAAAATATTTTTTAAATGTATATTGAAAGATTTAGTGTTCATAAAAGTCCAAGATGATTGAAGTGCGAAGATTGCACCAGATGTCAAAAAGACAATAGGCAGAGACAGAAGAGAAAACCAATGTAGGAGTCTGCAATTTCCACCAACTCACTCAAGCCAAAGCTCCACACTCACACAAACACATGACCTGGCATGCTGCAAAGGATTATTTGCACAACCAGCTCGCTTCATCACGTGTCTCATAGTCCAGCCTTAACAAAAATGAAGAAGTAAAATTTTTCTATAGCAAAAATCGGCGTTTTAGTTCTCTGTACCATCGAAATGAAACTGAAAATGAAGCGCACCCCTTCTCGCATCAGCTTTGCTTCAGAGAAACTGAAACATCCCGTGATAGCTGAAGCAGTTTAAGCATATTTACGTGGAAGTTCTAACCATACATCTTTGTCGAAATTGAAATTGACACCATTCTACTTTAAAGCCGCAAACATATTCTACAACACACTCCAGCGATAAAGATTTTGACGAATTTTACTATTGTTTAAGAGCAATAAAATAGGATAAAATATGAATAATTTTTCAAAGCATAAATAAATATATTTAAATTAGAAATTCATGAATTTTATTTTTTTTATAGAATTTTTTAATGTTACGCTTTAAAATTGTTTTATGTTGAAAGCTTAAACTGAAAGTTTCCATCTTGGTATTTCTTCAAAAAATAGAATTGCTTGCAATCAATCGTCTTTTGGGACTTTTCCGTCGATATTCCTGTTTTGCATTATCTCCATTCATAATCTCTTTTGCCCCACAACGAACTCTGACCAACATCTTTTCAATACAGAATCTCTTTGATGGTGCTTGCATATTCCAACCAGTGGTTCCCTTCAAAGTTCAACTTTTCAAAACTCATTCAAAATATTTAAAATAATTCATCATTTAAACTCTTTAAGTCTTGATTTCAAGTCAAATTCACACAAAAATATGTTTTTTTCCTAGAAAGTAGAAAGTTCACACGATAAACAGGATTACATGCGACATTTATTTCCATATCATCAATCTTTTCTTTTTTATTTTGTGTATGTGTTTTTGTGTGTGTGGGTGTTTGTGTGGCTTTAAATTTTTCCAATCTAAACATAAGCAAGCTATATCTCAAAGCAAGAAAAAAATTATTTCAAAAATAGTATTAACGTCAAGACGGTGTGAGGCAGTATAATTTGTGAATAAATGCATTTTTTATCAGAGTCTTTATTTGCATATGTCCGCCTCATCTAGAACTATACTCACAAATTTATAGTTTGAAGAAGAGTTTTAAAATCTTTAAAAGCCAAAAAAGTAAAATTCTAGGAACCATAAAAATACTGAGTTGTGGTAAATCTATAAAAAATCTGTCACCAAAACATACCACAACAGCCCTTCAAAACAACCAACAGAATTATGAATTATTTACAAACATGTAAAAGCATTCGATCCACTTCGTAGGCTTGGGATTATTTTAAAAGAGTATATAATCAAAAGTACCGTATGCAAATTCAGCTCGTAAATTCGCAGCACGGGATGCATGATGATGGTCTTTTAAAGTGTGTCGAAATGCTTACCAAACTTTAAGAAGTTTCTTTTTTACTGCTCGCAAGGTTAAATGCTTGGTTGAATAAAAATTGAAAAGTTGGCAGATTGCTAGCAAAGAAAAAGTATTAAAACAACCAGATGATCAGAAGACAAGTTTTTCATAATTTTTGTTCTTTTGAAATGTATTTATTTTAAAGAATTTCAGTTAGTTTATATACTAAACATACATACAAGCAATTGCTTGTGACCGAAGTTGTGTTCAAAGAATTTTTCCTATTTAGGGCCGTTCACAGCTGAATAACTTTAGCATTTTAAATTAAATATTTTCAACTTTTAAAATTGTGCAGCATCAGATAATAAAAATGTTTTAATATATTGTTTTTGAGGGTTTTGATGTGGATGAAGAAGAGATTTACAACCCAGCATGTGCGACCATTTAATTCATGCAAAAATATTTCTTGAATAATTAAAAAAATATCTATGAAATTATTTTTCAATGTGGTGTTCAGTGTATTTTTATGTTTTCAAAACTAAAAAAAACTTCATTAATTCGTTTTCCCGTGAATTCGCTACTTTTAATGGCCATTATTAATTCAAATTTACGTGATCCTACTTTCTAATTTTAATTTCCCAACACAGTGCCAAATTGTTATTTAATAAAAATAAATAAAATAAAACCATTTATTTTAATGTTGGCTTCATCGAAAAAACTAGACTGTTTTAAAAGACACTCACAAAAAGCACCCTCCTACTTCGGACGCAGGAGAAGACGACTTCGAGGTAGGACTTGAGGTCGTCGTGGCAGGGCTGCACCTCAGGAAAGCTCTCGTCCAGCACCCTCAAACTGCACTCCTCCATTCCTGCTCCGGCATTCAATCCACTCTCAATCTTTTCAGATCTCGCATTTCAAACATTTTCCACTAAAAGCATATGTTTCAACATCATATTCACCTTCCCGTATATAAATTTATTCTGGCACTCACTCTCATCACTCAAAAACCAACTTATGAACACCCATCCTCATCAACCCTCATTGATCTCAACAAACACCACCTCAGTTACACCCACCTCTCATCAACAAAACACCACCTCAGTGGCACCCACCCCTCATCAACAAACACCACCTCAGCAGCACTCACCGGAGCAGAAGCGGTCGAGTAGTGGAAGCACGTCGTTCGAGCAGCCCAGGTAACCAAAACTACGTGTGACGCAGCGCGAGAGCTGCATGCGACCGTACCTCGCCTCCTCGAGCACCAACAATTCATTTCCTCCCGAACAACTCAATCTCAAGTGTTCTGATTGGCAGGCTGTCACTCTTTCTGAAGAGAGGGAGTGTTAAAAGTGGTGGGTTCAGTTTGATAATTTTTGTGGTCTCTACGATACTCTGTCGTATTGCTTGTACATCATTGCATTGCAGCATATTCAGTTTTTGGAAACAAAAGTACCACATGGGAACACATGGGAAGAATGAGAACACAAGGATACAGCTCGTTACGCGATCTGCAGGAGGCAGCCAACAGGGTGCTTCTTTTTTATGACTACAGATTTTCGTTACAAACAAAGTAATAATACCGATTTAGCAATAGTATTAGTAATACGTAACCATTATTTTAAACACAAGGAAATGTGCATGATCGAACACATAAAGAAGACTCTTCGCCTATTGGTTTTGAAACACTCCCAATAAGGCAAGTCGAAAGCTTTTAACTTTTAAAAGACTTTTTTCTAATAAAATTGCCAAAAAACGCTCTATGTGTTCGCGTGGTTCCACAAGAAGCCTTCATTTATTCTTGTTCAAATTTACGAGCAAGCTCATGGCCTCTTCACTTCGAAAATGGAAATAAACTTTAGGATTGTGAAAAAGTATCTTTCTATTGAACTATATTTTACTTCCCCGTTGAATTTAATATTTCCATTCTAATTGTAACTTTTAAAAGGAAAAAAGTATGCTTTCCTAATCAGTCATCGATGGTATCTTTTTTATGAGTTCTTCGATTAGAGAATAATTAGAACTTATAGAATCATAAAATTAATGATTTTGTCGACCATCTGATTTTTGAACACATTCATTTATTTACCATTTATTTTTGGTTTCATCATTTATAAGTTTTCTTTATAATTAAGTTTATAAAATTTTTGCCACGACGGTTTGATAACTAATTTTCGAGAAAAATTTAAGAAATTCTTCATGCAGATTTTATGTCTAAATAATAAAAAAGATTCAAATGTATATTTATGATTTTTCTCCATTCGTTTACTGAATATTCATAAATTCATTTATAAAAAGAGTGAACGCACTTGAATAGCTTTGTTGGTTTATCCAAGAGTTGACAAGGACTGAATGAGTCTTGAGCAAGAAGAGGCAAACCAGCAGCCTTCTTGTTTTCATCTTCTTACGTCCAGCCTAGGACAATATCTTCATGTTTATGAAAATCTTGGCACAGATTTTGATAGAATCTTTCCTATTTTAAATTAGTTTTTTATACCATTTTAAACTATTTTCTCTTTTTTTCTATAACATTCTAAAAGCTGTTTTGATTGTTTTGCGATATTTCACGTACTTGCAAACAGACAAAATCAAATTCAATGTGTATAGTCATTTTCTGAACTTACATTGTTTTTTATTAATAATTTAAAACATTTTTATTTAAAAACATGTTAACTGATATAGAATCTACAGTCTTAACACGTGATAAAGAAGTTTAGATATTTTCAGATCATTAAAGTCATCCGGTTCCGTTAAGCTTTTCGTTAAAACATCATGGATGCATGGGATATATAAGTGCCATAAAGGTGGACAATAAAGAAGAGAAGGAAGAAGAAAGATTGAAGAGTCGACAAACGCATGTCATACACCCCATCACGTGTTCAAGAAGAAAACTCCTGGATCTGGCCTCTTAGTTGTTTTTGCTTCGTTTTAAACCCTAATAATGTCGAGCATTATTATAGTGGCGTATGACCCGAACTGGCTACTATATATTCGGTTGCATTTGAAGCTACAATCGTTCACCTATGGTCAAGCCGAGAGTCGTTACACACTCGGCTAACCGTTAAACTATCCAACGCATGAAGTCTACCAGTTAAGAGCCGCAAACAGAAAACTGCAGAGAAGTCATTTCATCATGCCAAAGAAACCTCTTGACCTCTTATCTACGCACACTAAATGAGGATGGATTGTATGCACTGAAAGTTAATTTAGCTTCTTCTTCTTTTTAAAAATTAGTTTCTCGAAAAAGTATTTTATTTCATCATCAGCATTGATTTATATCTTTCACAACGCGATTCTGGACTTAATAATGCTTAGAAATTCTAAATCTTTCTAACCCTAACAAAAAATATGAGCAATTTTGTTTCCACGTGAGTTATAGTGAGACAAAAAATTAAAAAACACTAATGGAAAATTGGATTAAAAGAAATTCAATTCGTTTTGAAATTCACTTTCAGCGTAAAATCCGAATAATTAGTATAGAATTATTTTAGCGTCTTCTAAACAGAACTCTGTCGGTTTTAATCGCTAGATGGCCTGAAACAATGACGAAATGTTCTTTTTCGCACATGAAGGTTAATGAAATTGAATTTATAATAAGTAAAAGTACTATCTCGAGAACTACGAATGAAGATGATTTCAGTTTCACAAACGTGAAAATACTTTAAGAACGTCAGCAGCATGGCAACTCAGAACATAGAAGAACAATGTACGTCTCAATTGGTGATGTCATAAAGCTCATTCAACAGACTCGCTAAACCTCTTCGTAACTTGTATGACTTCAAGAAAGGCTCATAATGTGTACATGTTATCGCACTGAAAGTTGTCTTCTTTGTTTTTGAAAGCGAATATTTTCTTGAACCACTTCAAGTACGAATTGGGAGATGAAGAGTTGTTAGAAAGAAGATTGGTGGAAGAGGAGCAGGAAAAGCTAGAAGCTTTGTCGACCACTCCTTTCAGCAACTTTCCTTCACAGCTTTTTCTTTTGTCATTCAGTTTGATTTGTTGCACCAAGCCCACTAACAACTCGTTTACGTTGTGACTCAGGGCTGAAGACACTTCAATGTACTTGCACTCGTATCTGTTGCACACCTCTCTCGCCTCTGTGAATTTAATTAACTCGTCTTTATGGTCAAAATAATTTAACTTCTTAGATTAATCTACAAATAACTTCCAGAGCTTAAAAAAATATCCGCTTCGATCCCGAAACCTCGACAGACCATTCACCTGCTTCGGAGACTTTTCGGTTCCTGACCAGGTCTCCCTTGTTGGCGACCAGGATGACAGAGTAGCTTCTCTTGCCCAAGACCACTTGACCCTTCTTTCCCGTCTCCTCGGCCAGACACAAGGACTTGCTCACCTTGGTGGCGGTGTGGAAGCTGGCAGAGTCCGTGATGGAGTACACCACCAAGAACGCCTTGCATTCGGACTTTTTTGGAAGCTGCTCTAACGTCTGCAAGTTATTTGAGTTTATAAAATCTATGTCTTTCGAGCAATTTAGAGTTTATGAAAAAGTCCATATAAATTTATTTGATTGTTTGATTGGTTGGTTTAAGTTTATAGGATCTATTTACGAAAATGTTAGAGTCCTTTCATTAAAGGGTATATAGGAACAAGCTCACAAATTTATGGTAATAGAAAAGGCAATAAGGAGAACAAGTGCGAAAAAAGTATTTTTTAAGCGTTAATAAAGCATCAACGAGAAATGAAAGGAATGCTGGGTGAGCATTAGAGCGCTGTGAGATGCAATAGCAGCATCGTTAACCTTGCAGCTTTTCGCGTCGACCTCGATGAAGTTCAACTGCGTTTCAACGCCGTCAACGTAGATCGAGATGATGTTCTCGAAGGAACTGGCTTCGGGTGGTTCAGTGTTTCATTAATACATCTTGCAGATAGAAAACTCTCTGAAAGCTGTTTATTTCGCAGTATGCTAAATAAGCGTATCCTTATGCGTTCCCGTGGAGCACTTAAACAGTGTTGTTTAATAAAAAATAAAATAAAAAACTAAAGATTTGAAAACATTTTACTAATTTTGATTTGCTGATCTAATAAATACATTTATTTCTTTTGAAAAGGCTTAATCAATCAAAAAACTCAAAGTTTATTACATATTTTTTGTTTGAAAACGTAAACTAAATGGTTTCTAAAATCACTGAACCAACCACTGTAGTTTTCGTAGCCCATGAGGTGTTCTGAGGACAGGAACTGCGTGATGAGACTCGACTTGCCCACCTTCGAGTCTCCCAGCACCAACACAACGTTCGCCAGTTCGCGAGAGAGCGTTCGTTTGACGACAGGCTTCGGAAGAGAGCGGATGTTTTCCGGATCTTGCGGATGCGAGTTGCTGTCGAGGGAGTGGCCTTTCTTCGCTTCGAGAGAAGTTCTCTTCCCATGTCGATCTGAGCGTTTCTCGATCAGTTCCAAGCAGATCGAGTCTTCGTTTTCCGAAGTTGCTGACGCGTTGGCGTTGATTAGATCGGAAATGGTGGCAGCATTGGTGCTTCCGTGGAAGGAGTTTCGGTTGTTTTTGGAGACATCAGAGAGTCTTCTTTTGAAGGAATTTGAGAGTTCAAGCATTTGGGCAGCGGTCGGGAGTCGATCACCAACGTTGGAAGCCCTCCTCTTGAAGGAGTCTCCTCGGTCAACCAGGCCCTTGGGTGAGGTGAGGAAGGAGCGAACGATGAGGCAGTCGTCCTGCTGCAGTTGGTCGATTTGCTGCAACTTCGAAGCAGTGATCTCCTCGGGGTTGATGCTGTGCCGTCTCACTGGCCCTTCCAACAACGACACCCTCAGCGAATCCTTTTGTGAGTCTTTGCTGTTGCGCTTCTTGGAGAGCTTCTGGTAGAAAGAGGGTTCCTTATTTGCAGGGATGGTTTCAACTTCATCTTCAGGCGTGATGAGGCAGATGGGAGGGTGGTGTTCTTGGTGCGGTTGGTGGATCGATCGGCTTCTCTTTGAATTGTAAATATCTTCGTCTTTTGATTTCTCTTTCTAGGCAATCAAGTGTTAATTATTTGAAAATGTATGAAAAAAAACTTCATACTATATTCAAAACATTATTTTTAAATTTTTAAATCTTCAAACCTTGTTTGATTCATTTTGAAGGTTTTTCTTGTGGCTTGAGGAGGTTTGGGAAGTGTAGTGAGTGGTGTGTGGATGAGACTGCCTCGAAGCCTTCTCAAAGTACTGGTCAAACTCGTCCATGACTTCAACTTCTGATGTTGCGTAGTTTTTATTTACGCGGATTTTAAAGAAAACATAAATATTTAATATTTAATGACTTCTCTTTTTTATGTTTTTCCAGCGTGAATTACATTTCGTTCCAAACGGTGCTATACTAGCTCAAAAATAATTGTTTTTTATACTTTTTTCAGTTATAGAATGTCTTGGAATGAGTAAGTTGCATAACAAAAACTCAATGAATCTTTGAAAAAGTAGATTTGTTGTTGAATAATTTATGCTTTGAATTCATATTCATTTTAATTAATGAAATATTAAAAATTCCAGTTTCATCACTTGTTGTTTCTCGACATACTGTTGCAAAGCTTCCTTCTCTAAATCAAAACAATGGTTTTCTAATTAAATGAGATAATGTTTTTATTCATATATTGTAATTGCAAAATTTCTGTTTAAGCTCCATTTTTAAAGAATTTGTTTTTTTTTGTTTTTTTGACAGATTTAGGAAAAAACATACAGCTGTTAGTCTGTACTCAGATTATAATCGTTTTGTATCGAAGAGCAGCACCTGAAGCTGAATCAAGATGTACGGAAGAAAAGGTCGAGTTTTTGTTATGAGGGCTTTAAAGTAACTAGCCTTGAGAAACGCTTCTCTTTCACGTAGAAAGCGTCATTTAAAATAATTTGTATATATTTTTAGCTTAGAAAGTCTTATAAATCGAAATGAAAAAGCATTTTGTCCCAATTAATTTCTAAAATAAAAATGTAATTGAGCAAAAAAGGGTATTCGACATACTTAGTAAAAGATAAAACTTGAACACTTTAGTCGAGTAAAGTCGAAAAGATGTTTCAAAAATCGTCAAAAACAGATTTTTATATCCTGTCTTACAACTATTTTTTCAAACTGAAAAATACTTTTTGTTTTCATGAAAACAACCGAAGAAATATCAAAATCATTGTCAGAAAAAAATGGTATGTAACTAAGCGTCAATTTGAAATTTTCTTTTAAGCCTGATTTAGAGGACTTGATAAGAAGGGAAAAAATAAAAAGTTTAGTTTTTATTTATTTATAAAATTAATTTCTGTTTCTTTCTATGTGCCACATTAAGATATTTTAATTGTTATTCTATTATGTAATAATTGCCTCGTGCCAAAATTAATGAAAAAACAACGCCAAGAATTAATGAAAGCAAAGTGGGTTCGGAATCTGGAATCCGGATTTCCGAAATATTATTTGGAATTTTAAAAAAGATAAAAGTTTAGATAAATAAATAATTCACCAAATATAAATTAATAATAGAAAACACTTTAAATGTTTTCTAGTGTAAGCATCTCCTAAAGTTTCATCGAATCAACTAACGAAATTTGGCTTTAAAAAAATTATTCGTTTAACTAAAGCTATAAAAAAAATTATAAATTAAAAAATAAAAATAGGCAGAATTTGTTTATCAAATACAATACAATACAATGACGAATATTATTAACGTGGCGTAAACCCAGACGAGCTTCAAGACCACAAGAGTTAAAAAAGGAATATTCGTTCATGGCGAAAGACTTTCACACTTTGTCAGCCAACTAACTGACAGATCGTCAAACTTTCAGATCAATTGTCACCCTTGTCAGTGCATATTTCAATGTTTCAAACTCACAGTTGCTGAAATGATCTAAAATTTTACTATTAATGATTCGGGAAACTAAAGAATCGGTAACTGCGAAATCATAAATTTATAAAATCTGCAGAAATCAAAGTTTTTTTATTAAATTTTAAATACTTGAAAAGTACTGTCGGTTTAACGGAAAACACTTTAAAACAGGTCGGAACTTTGTACAGGCTTTAAAAACGTACTTAACCTGAAATGCGCAACTAGTGTTCTAGATTTTAAATATTTTCTCTGTTCTAGTTTAAATATATTAAAAACTAAAACAAGAATTTCGAAGTTTGATAGAGCATACTACAAAACTCTACCAAATGAAACTTTGACAAGTGTAATTCGATTTTTCATTCAACATTTAATTATTTAAAGGCTTTATACGTAATTAAAAAATATTTTGAAATTTGGCAAAATAAAATTCATCAAAAAAAATTTTAATAAAGAAGACAATATGTAAATAAATTGTTTTAAAATATAAAAAGCCGAAGTTATTTCCTGACCAGTAAGCTCAATTTAGACACTTTCCAGTCCACAAAATCTTACAACTTTTTTGAACATTTAAAAACTGTAAACTTGTAGAACCACTAGTTCAGGTCATTAATTTGGAAAGTGATGCCAAAAGTTAACATTAAAAACTGCAAAACTGAAAACACTATTTGATTTACTTTCAATTAGCTAGAGAAAAGCTCTTATCCAAAAAGTAGACTCAACAACTTTGAAGTTTTATCCTCGTGAACGGTGAACTTTTCCTCACTTCCAGCAATCATTCAAGTGAGGTGTGTGCAGTTAAGACCTCGCTTTCCAGCTTAACAATCATTCTTTAATTTAAGCTATAAACTCACGCACACACACACATGCACACACCACAAAAACACACACATACACACACAGACACACACACGCACACACACACACAAACACACACAAACACACACAAACACACACACACACACACACACACACAAACACACACACACACACACAGACAAGAGTACATATTCACTGTACGATAACATTTCTTACATACAAGCATCTTTGCTCGTCTTGTTTTGCTCGATCATGTTCCACAGGCTTAATTACTTTTTTCTACTTTCCGCTAATTAACGGGGAATACATTTATTTTAAACCATTCTTTTCAATTTAAAGCGAGAAGAGATGTTCATGCAGATCCGGATTCGGATTTACTCAACACTATTGCGCAAGATAATATGCATGATTAAACGAGATTCAAGCTTTGTTACTTAAATGTAACGAAAAGTATTGACTTAAACTTTTTCAAAACTCCTAACTAATTGTTTCACGCCATATTGATGGATCGATTGAGCGTATGATGTCTGCTTCACAGCGGATCGTGGATTGCATGAAGAGATAAAAGGCAGATTTATGCCTGTTGTTTCCACGGCGCATTCCTCCCCTTGAACACAACTCCATCACGCTTTTATTATGTCAGAAAAGTATAGCAAAGATCAATGCAGAAAATCAATAATAAACAAGAAAAATGGGCAAATATCTTATCAATAGTTCCTTGGGTGTATTTATAGATCAAGTTTTTACCGAATTTCTGCATTTGTCTTCATTATTATTTTCCATTATTTATAGCCGAGACCAGCTTCTGTTGCATCGGTTAAACTTCATATTTCTTGAAGGAAACAGTGAGGCATTACAACTAGCAATGCCAACGGGTCGAATACCTGAGTATTAAATAAATGTTGGGCCGGATTCTAATTGGAAAAAGAATTATTTTGGATGTCCAAATTCTTCAGTCTTTTAAAGGAACTGCAATTGAGTCATTAAATTCTATTAAAATCTAAATTCCAAATCTAAACTTTTTTAATTTATATAAATCTATATGTCCAACTTTTTGTGGAGTCAGCTTGAAGTAAGTCCACTAGGCAAGATAATGGGCTTTGACGTTGATTATACGTAAGTTCAAAAACGCACCTTAAAAGAGAAAATGCTAGCGTAAAAAATGTCACTCTATTCTTGTTTGCTCTAATTAAATGTCTCTAACTTGTATTAAGCAACAAAAATTCAACTGAAATTTTTTTGAACATATTTATACAAACCTTTTTGACGCTTTTTTCTTTTGTTCATCTCAATTAGACGGCTGTACGGACAGACAAACGGTTCATCATACCGAATACGTTGTGAATCAAGGCTCTCAAACAATTCATAGAAGACACAAGATTTAAAATAAGCGCCAATCCCACACACATCGATCTTTTGTGGACTTTTGTAAGTTTTGAGATAAGTTAAAGTTTAATCAAACCACATTTCTGTACTAGGCTAGAAAACAACCCCCCAAAATCCATCACCAAGATCTTTCCAACGGTCAATGCAGCTGATTCACGCCCGTCATGCGTCTCTCATCCCCTCATGCAATCAACACATGAAGGATCAAAAGCAGAAAAGATTGTAGCATTCAGTGCAGTGGGGCGGACCAAAGTATAACCCAACATTCCTTTCTACTCCTTGTTCTTATAATTAGTGCTTAAGTGTTAAATAACTAGCAAAAATTTTTATTCTCATTGGAAAAGCAGTTTTTAATGGCAGGGAATATTCGTTTTTTCTTCTGATTGTTTTCTCGAATAATGTTTCATCCAGGCAGATTTATTACAGAATACATAAGTCGTCAGCTGCTCGCAAGCATGTGCTTTCTCAAAAATATTTCTCGACGTTCCATCATTTTTGCTACAATTCTCAGATAACTTTATTACATCTAGAGTTGTTGTTGCCTAGGTTACGCCTATTGCATTACCAGTGTATTAACGGCATCTGCCTGGCCTTATAAACGGAGGAATCCTGATGTAACTGTTGATGAGATGATGCCAAGTATCAAATAAATCAGTAATCTTCATTCCAACACTGAAATCATCTAGCAAGAGGCTCCAAATCATCATCATCATCATCATCATCATCATCATCCTCATCATTATCATCATCATTATCATCATCACCCTCATCATCCTCATCATCATCATTATCATCATCACCCTCATCATCATCATCATCCCAGTATTCGAGCCACCTAGCGAGCTTTTGGAAACACACAAGAAACACACCAAACGAGTGTATTCCAAGTTGTAAAGAGAAAACGAACAGAATTTGTAATTTAAGTGTTGACAATGTAAGCGATGAAGTGCTAGTAAAACAGCAAACTATTCAGTCGTCAGTGAGTTGAAGTCATTCAAACACGTCTTGAGTCGGTCGAACATTGTGAGGCCTCACAGCGTTTAGATGTATATGGAAGAAACCACTACTGTATGGAGAAGCTACTGGTATTGTAAAATCATTTTAAATACAATATGTAAGTGCAAGATCGTTGCGGTATGTGACATTGTGGAGCGACCAAGCTGTGGGACAGTCTGCAAGGCGAGTGCAAGCAGGAACACCCTCCTGATGATGATCGTGTTCAGACATCGTTCCATGAAGGTTCAATCACCTTTTATGGCATGCCATGAAGCTCACAATCGAGCCTAATATGGAACATGCTATGGAGCCTAACATGGAACATGCAAACTCGCAGTCGCTTAGGTATATTAAACTCACTAACTGCCCCAAATGTCGAACAAAATAACATATTGAATATTGGTCAGTTTTAAACATATTTTTGTCTATTTATAAAAATACCGATAATAGAATTAAATCGTTTTTATACAACACTAGTTGTTTGCATTTCTCATGTTTAAAGTTCTAGTAATGTGTTTTCTAACGGATACAGCTTTTGTGTTGGTGCCGATGAAATGCAGGCTAGGAGGCTCAACGTCTTTGAAACACCTTAAACTATTCGCGTATTCGCCACCTAGCGTACAAATAGGAAATTAGACAATGGTTGAATTGAATGCAAGTGTAGTGGGTGGTGAGTGGTGAGAAATTCTCGCGATCAATAAATCGTAAGGAACAAATGGCGGCCACAAAAATATAACATCACTCGAAAGAGTCAGTGTAACAAGTCGGTGGTGTAACAAGAGGAGGGGGAGGAGGAAGAGGAGGAGAAGGAGGAGGAGGAAGAGGAATCAACGACGATGATGCAGTTGCAAGAGTTCGTGAGAGGATGATGTTGTTGTAACAGTCAGTTGGTGGTTAAGTGGTTGATGATGATGATGATTTTAATTTATAAGTTAGGTGGTTCGTTAGTTGGTGATGATGATGATGCTTTAAAGTTGAGTGTGATTGAAAGGAAGGTGAATGAATTTTATGCAACAAGAAGTTATTTTACAAGTGAATGAACAACATCAAATGGACCATTTGAAATGGTACATGCGCAGAGAAGTCTAGAAAGAAACTTTTCTATGAATAGAAGAGGATCGACCACAAGCAGCCATGCATGCGTGCACCCGTGCTTGAAATGATAGAAGGAGGAAGAGACATCACAATTGAGTGTAAGAAGGTTGTAGAACATGTTAAGACGCTGTGATCAACAAGGAAGTAGCCGTCTAAGGCGTACTTAAGCTAGAAAAGTAAAAGCCCGCAATGGGAGTTTGCCAGGGTCTCTGAATGTGCGACAACACTCGATCATCGAAGATTGTGAACAACAAGCAGCGATGAGTAGTGGAAGAACAACAATGGAAGAAACAAAAGAGGCGCCTAAGCACCCTGAAGTTGTGGTCTCATCGTTGTGCAGTGGTGGAGGAGTGGATGAGTGGAGTGGTGTAGATGAGTGGAGGAGAAGAAGAGAGGAGAAGTGGAAGAGTAGAGTGGAGTGGTGTAGATGAGTGGAGGAGTGGAAGAGAGGAGAAGTGGAAGAGTAGAGTGGAGTGGTGGTCTCATCGTTGTGCAGTGATGGAAGAGTGGTGGATGATTGGTGAAGTGGAAGAAGGATGGAGAAGTGGTTGAAGAGTGGAAGAGAGGATTGGAAGAGTGTTGGAAGAGTCGAAGCGTGGTGGAGTGATAGAGAAGTAGAGTGATTGAGAAGAAGAAAGGTGGTGGAGTGGTTGAAGAGTGATTGAAGAGTGGTGGAGTGGTTGAAGGAGAAGAGAAGTGGAGAGGTGGAAGAGTGGTGGAGTCAGCAGAAGGTTTCTACTGATGAAGACATTTCCTGAGCAAGAAAAAAATGAAAGAGAATATAACAAAATAGTAAGTAATGATAATGATGATGGAGATGATGATAATGATGATGATGATGATGATGATGATGATGGAGAAGAGATCAGTTCCAGCGGTTGTCCTTGATCATGTGGGCGACTTCGATGATGAACTTGCCCTCCTTGTACTTCTGACTCGACTCAAACGCCTGCTCCTGTGGTGGAGAGTGAGGTGAGGTGGAGTGAGGTGAGGTGAAGTGAGGTGAGGTGGAGTGAGGGGGTGAGATGAGGTGAAGTGAGAGGGGTGAGATGAAGAGGGGTGAGATGAGGAGGGGTGAGATGAAGTGGAGTGAGAGGGGTGAAATGAGGAGAGGTGAGAAGGGGTGAGAGGGGTGAGATGAGAAAGGGTGAGATAAGGAGGGGTGAGAAGGGTGAGGGAGGAAGGAGAAAGAGTGAGAGGGTGAGATGAGAAAGAAACAAAAGATAGGTGAGATGTGATGAAGGGGAGATGTGATGAAGGGGAGATGTGATGAAGGTGAGATGTGATGAAGGGGAGATGTGATGAAGGTGAGATGTGATGAAGGTGAGATGTGATGAAGGTGAGATGTGATTGAAAGTGAGATGTGATGAAGGTGAGGAGAGAGGGGAGAGAGTGAGATAAGAAAAGAGAGGAGCGAGAAGGAAGAATGGTTAAGAAAAGGAGCAAAAATGGAGAAAGTAGAGAAACGGCGATTAAAAAGAGAAAGAGAAATGTAATTATAAATTATTTTGAAATCATTATAAATTTAATCTTTAAAAAGAATGATTAAAAAATTAATTTTATAAAAAAATATATAAAAAGTTAAACAAACAAAAAAAATGAAGAAAAAAACAACGGAAAGATAAAGAGCGGAAAAAGGCATAAACCCTTATAGGGGATGAAGCAGCCATTAGCGAGACCTTGACTGCAATCTATTATGCACTCCCATCATCGCATCAGTGCCTGGAGTCTCTCTACTGGATTCGCAAGCTATTTCAAATGCCAAGGCCATTCAGTATTCAGTGTAAATAGGTCACCAGGGTGGTGGTGGTTTCTATTGATGAAGATGCATTGATATGCAGTGTTTGGCGTGCCTCGGAGTAGAACACTTTCGAGAGCTTATCGACAACACTTTTGAATCTCTGAAGAATTTTAAGTGATTTTAAATAGACTTTCAACGGCCAAGCACTCCTCACAGTGCGAGAGTCGAAACCTCCAAGCTGCAACACACGCACAAACACACTTCTAGGGTTCCT
The DNA here is from genome assembly GCA_943735955.1 of Piscicola geometra. Taxonomy (NCBI): domain Eukaryota; kingdom Metazoa; phylum Annelida; class Clitellata; order Hirudinida; family Piscicolidae; genus Piscicola; species Piscicola geometra. Next base: position 8,243,606 of record OX030957.1, on the reverse strand, counting down.
GGTGCTATTGTATTGATCAGAAAGCACACAGGCATTCCTCGTACGTCACTAATTAGTATTTGTGTGTGTGTTTGTGTGTGTTTGTGTTTGTGTGTGTTTGTGTGTGTTTGTGTGTGTGTGAGTGTGTGTGTGTGTGTGTGTGTGTGTGTGTGTGTGTGTGTGTGTGTGTGTGTGTGTGTGTGTGTGTGTGTCTGTGCATGCGTGTGTGGCATAAAAAAGCTTCAAGACAATGCATGCTCGTAATAATGCTTTCAAATTTGATGGGCCTGTGTTTTATGAACAAAATAAATGCAAATGCACCGACCACACACACACACACATACACACACACACACACACACGCACACACGCACACACACACAGGTGAACTTGAAATCTAGGGTTACTCTAGGATCTAGTGATTAACCATCAATGTGTCTAAATGGCAACTTAGTGACTTACTCTTCACAGGTAAATCCCCTTGTTATCCAAGCTTTTCTTTTAGACACCTATGTCGTCTAACGCATTAAACTACTGTTGCCGAGTCAGCACTGATTCATAAGACGTCGTACCTGCTTCGCACGCATCACAGTATGTTATTAAACTAAAACCACATCGCATCACAAACCGCACAAGCTACCACACACCCCGTCTTGCCACTCCACACTAGAGCAATCTAACCATACACATACCATCCACACATCCCACAACAGTACAAACCACCCACCACTTAACAACACACAACAAAAGTGAAAATCCATACACCACACCATCCCGATACACCACACCACCACACATAACAGTACGTACGCAACTCAGTATAGACTGAAGTATACCACAGTACAGTACTTACACACCATGCACCACACCACTCCTCAAGAGAATGTAGGTCAGTAATCTCATCAACCATCACATCCTCATTTGCCACACCAACATCTAGGTCACATCTAGGTCACTACTAATCTCTTCTACGTGTGTGTCCGTATGTTTTTCTGTGTCTCTGTATATGTGTGTGTGTGTGTGTGTGAAAGTACATGCGTAAATCTGTGTCTGTGTATGTTTCTGTGTGTATGTATGTAATTGTGTGTGGATTAAGTGACTGACTTGAGAAAATTAAAACTGGCATGCCAAAGTTCGATGAACTTCGTATCATTTGCATGCACCCACAAATACAAACCAGCATTTGGAATGATTGTCTTTGTAAAGAAAATCTAATTTTTTGAATCAATTAGATATTATTTATTTGTTCAATGAAAACTTATCTAGAAAAGATATGCCTTAAAAACAATTTTCTGATGTGTGTGTCTTAGTGTGTGTGTTTGTGTGCGTTGATCATGTCAGGTTTACACACACCACACAGACAACGATTGTTGATCTTCTGAAGATTCATTCTCTCCACATCTTTCTAACAGTCCACCAAAACTAGCGAGAAGCAGGCTACTGAACTGACTTTCCTATGTGCTCCTTTCCAAATAATGGCTCGTCAGTTCAACTCACCCAGTTGGCTTTCACCAATGTCCTGGAGAAGAAGTTGAGGAACGAAATGAAGGAAGCAAAGGAGTAGAGAACGAAAAAGCAAGCATTAAACTTTCGGTCGTTTTTGCTCGTGAAACAAGCAGCTAAAGATTTGAATGGTAGAAGTCAATCGGATGTTAAGTTCTCGTGAAAGACACTTGAGATTGGACATTGGCTGCAGGCGTACGTGAGAGTGTTCGTGGTGGGTGTGGCAGTGTGACGAGCATCTAAAGTGATAGCATTCCTTATCTGCCCTCGAGAGACCTCTTTGTTGTCAGAAAAAGACATGAGACCATGTTTCGGACAAATAATTATTTGTTTCAACCACAAAAAACATTCTTCCAGCCACCAAACGATTTCTAGACTTCGGCTTCTTGCCTCTATCCGTAGAGCAAGATCAACTTCTGTGTGAAGCTGCTCGAAACTGATGAAGAAATTGAAAAACTCTTGAAGACGCAAAACTTACATACCGCTCTCCTCATTATCTCTCATTATAACAACTAAGACGTGTGATGGCTAAGCGCTCTTGTTCGCTTTGATTGATTGAACCAGAGCACCACCACCACACCATCACTCCCACACCCACCACACCACCAGAACCTCCACACCACAACTCTCTCACCCACCACAACCACCACACCACCACTTTCACACCCACCACCACTATCACACCACCACTCCCACACCCACCACAACCACCACACCACCACACCCACCACAATACCACACCCACCAAACTACAACTACCACACCCACCACACTACAAAACCCACCACACCACCACACACACAACCACCACACTACCACTCCCAACCCCACCACACTACCACCCCACAACACTACCACAACCACACACTACACCACAACTCCCACACCCACCACACACACCCACCACCCTACCACACCCACCACACTACCACACCCACCACACACACCCACAACCACACGCACATATTTCCAGCCAAGAGTGGTCTTGCACGACTCACAGAAGATGTCCGCCACTGCATGCAGGCCAGTCAACAGGACCCTCTCTTCCGCCTCGCCACAGCCCACGTTCACTCTGTGTGCGTGCATGAAAAATGTTTGTATTTATTTATATTTATCCAATCTGAGACTTCAACAAAGCTGTCTATGGTGAAGTGAGTGTATGCATGTAGTTGTTGGAATGGTTGAAATGCTGCTGACACTGAGTTGAAGAGGTAGGCTCGACCTTGACTGCCCTGGAACGACTGTGGAGTGGTTGAGGAAGGTGTCATCTGGTTGTGGCGTTGATGATGATTTGAAGGAGGAACAAACCTTGGAGATGAGTTCGTCGTGGTCGGCGAGGTGGGCTCTGCAGTGGATGCACGAGTACGTGCGATGGCACTCATCAGGCAGGTATGCATGAAACGTCTTCACCATGACGGCTTGCTCTCTAAGGTGTTTGTGCTGGCTTGAGTGGTTTGGCTCTGATGATGTTGTGGTTCTGGAGATGTCTATGGATCGCTTGCCTTTGTATGTAAGTGAGGTTCAATTAAGGCTGATATGCCGACAGTTTCATATACTAATGCCAATTGTAAGTGTTCATTTGTTTTCCACTTCAATAATTGAAGCTTTTCCAAGTCAATATTCATCTAATTATTTTCTTTCTTTGTCTGTTGAAGTAATTAAGTCTTTTTTTATATTATAACACAGTAAATAGAATACAATTCTTTTCATAAAGATAAAAAGTGAAACAGTCTGAAACTAAATTACCAACATAGATAAAGACCTCTTAGTTTTGTAATTTTTATACTTTTAGCATTGAAAATTTAATTTAAAAATCTGTTGTTTGAAGAATCGAAAACAGGCTAACTAGAAAATATCAGAATGAGGGAATTTTGAACGCAAAAGGGTTTTGAGGGATGAGAATTGTGTCGCAAATGCCTTTGTTCGTAAATAAAGTTTGCGCGCTGATTGTTTTGCAAATAGCTTCTATTGCGCAATGAATCAAAGTGAAGTGGACTTAAAAGCAAACCTGGCGACTTTTCACTTCGTCAGCTTTCCGCAAATCTGGCATAAGTTGCAAAATTTAAGAAGTTTTGAGAAACATTATAAACAATGAAAGGATCCTTTCTTAAATATTCCTTCAGGTTATTTTTAGACTGCTTTTCAGTGTTATTCTCCGTATACGGCGTATAAGCACATACATTGCAAAGGTAACATACATTATTCAATTAGATAATCATATGTGAGCACAGCTGATCCAAGGCCAAACTGATGAGGGGCTGAATTATGGAGATGAGATTCCTGTAAACCAGGCCCCTCGTTATTAATTATACACTTAAATCATTCAAATACATTTTTCTTTTCTTTTTTCAACTTTTTTAAATTTTTTTTTCATACATTTTAGTTGGTAAGATTTAAAAGTTTTTAAAGTAAAAACCACATTCAAGGCTTACAAGAGATTAAACATCGTGACTTCTGGATAGGATTTTAATGATTAATCACAATAAAAAGGTTTATTCATAACAATGACGAGCATTTATACAGGGCATAAAACCCTTACAAACTTCTAGGCCACTTTGCTTGCACATTTTCATTCACGCCTATGGGCTAATAGTAAAAAAAATCACTTTATTTACTGGTCCAAAAAATGGTTTTAATACCACTATGTTTTTTTTCATATTTTTACTTTGCACTAGCTCCATTCTTTCTTCTGTCACTTCTTCCATGTAACTTCTCTTATGACTTCACTTTATCTTTTTTCTAGTGACTTCAACATTAGCATTATTATTCTACTTTCTGTGCAGTTGTCCAAGCCTAGTTCAAAAGAGAAGAGGTGCTTGGGGAAGTTCAACCCTCTAAACAAAAATCATGCTGGGACGATCGATTTTGATGGATTATTTGAAACCCGTTTCATCTAAATCTCATCTCATTTTTTCTATTATATGGGTTAATCAAGAATCGATTACAGACTTACTTGTTTTTATAAAGAATGGAAAATCGTATCCAAGACTGGATGCATTTTTTTGAGGAAAAGGAATATAACATATATGTTTTCCCATAACGAAGAAACCTGCTAACTTCTTTATTCTCTAGCGAACAAAATGAAATAGGATACATTATGCATTTATACCCGACGCAATAATTAATTGTGTTAAAAAACGAAATTTAAAAAGTCAAACAAATTATATTCTAGTTTTAACTTACTTTATGTAACTTTTTCCATGTGGTTTTCTTTCTTTCACGACTATGGTGGGATTGCACTTGTGCACACAAATGATGTCACCTGCCAACGTATCGCCACGACCAAATTCACTGAATTCGAAACACCTCACAGTCAAAATCATCAACACTAAATCCCCAATCAACATCACAATAATTTACAGACCACCTGGCCCAATCACAACATACTTCCTCAATGAGTTCTCTCAGCTCATCGAGAGTGATCATCTTAACAACAACAACAATCTAAAAAAGATGATAAATATAAATTTCCACTAAGAACCTGACAAAGAGCGTTTCTGTTGCGTCCTTAGCGCTATATAAATGAATTTTTTTATTATTATTATTATTATGAGCTTTCACAAAGGTTTCGATGACTAATTGCCAAGATTCATTTGAAACAGTTGAACTTTTATCGGTATAATTAAACATCAATGCGCCAAAAAACGACTTTTATCTACAGCTACTTGTGTGAGCCCTTTGGGGAGCGAAGCGACCAATAATCATTTTTGGGAAAAATTTATTAATGAATATTCTTAATTTCTTTTATAAATATAAATTAAAACTTGAGTATTAATTCATTATTATTATTATTACTGCCTCTTATGTATATTTTGCTGCATCCTTTGTCTAAATAAGAACCAAGATGATTACAAAATAAATCTCAACAATTTCCAAATTTTCTCTATTAAGACGGAGAAGCGATCTGCTGCAACTCTTGGGGGGGGGGGGGGGTCCTACCCAGCATGGACGATCCTGGGGGGGTCCTGGGGTTCGGACCCTCCTTTCCCCACTTAAAAAAAATAATTTTTAACTTCTGTTTTGATACGAATATTTAATTAAGCAAAGAATAGCCTGGTTTTAGACAGCTATAACTTTAACTACACATAATCACAATGTATTACTATGTAATACTTCATGTAATGTTCATTCTGTTTTATGCTAGGGTTGACGATTATGCTCGCATCAAAACAAGAGTTTTAAAATGTTTTATTAAAAAAAGTGAGGGTCTGCATTAAGGTGGACCCCCTCACTACCAACATTTAGGGGGTCTGGACCGCAGGACCCTCTCAGGATCGCCACCCATAGTATTAAGCATGGGTTTTCCCACTATGAAATAAACTCATTTTTAAAAGTTTTTAAACGCACTGCACCCGTTAAAACTGTTTTCTCTATTCGCATCTCGGAATGTTAATATGAAATGAAATAAAGTAGTTTTGGCGAAAATCTTTGCCGTCCAACTAACTGATGGGAGAAAAAACATTCTAGTCCATTGTCAGTGCAAAGTGTTAGTCGATTTAAAATCCGTCATTATGCAGTCTTTATTGATTTATTTTGACGTCCTAAAAATGAGTGGCTCGTGAAACGGTAAAAGGAGATGTGAAACTTCGCAAACAAACTAAAGATGCTTGCGTTAAAAAATTAAGTATTTGAGGTCTTTTCAATTTCGAGAAGTTGTGAAAAAAAGTAGAAAAAAAAGTGATTATCGATTCATTAGATCCATGCATGTTCATTTCATCATGGTTGATGAGTGGAGTGGGGATGGCATGGTGTGGAATAGACTACTCAGAAGATATATCTGTTTCACCACATTTCATAGGACCATCAATACGGAAATCATAAAACAGTCCACCTATCTCAGAGAAATTGAATGTCATCGCATGAGCACATAAAAACACACACCCACACATACAGAAACACAAAAACACACTCATCCATACATAAACGCACACTCACACATAAACAAACAAAAGCATACAAACACATAACCACATGAACATAAGCAAGCCCAAAGGGTGAGAAGAAGAGATGGCATTCTGATTGCGATTGCAGTCAGGTACGAGCAGGAAACACTGCTCCACTAGGCATCCTACTCTGCCCCAAGCCTCTGTAAGTGTGTGTGTGTGTGTGTGTGTGTGTGTGTGTGTGTGTGTGTGTGTGTGTGTGTGTGTGTGTGTGTGTGTGTGTGTGTGTGTGTGTGTGTGTGTGTGTGTGTGTGTGTGTGTGTGTGTGTGTGTGTGTGTGTGTGTGTGTGTGTGTGTGTGTGTGTGTGTGTGTGTGTGTGTGTGTGTGTGTGTGTGTGTGTGTGTGTGTGTGTGTGTGTGTGTGTGTGTGTGTGTGTGTGTGTGTGTGTGTGTGTGTGTGTGTGTGTGTGTGTGTGTGCGTTCGTGTGTGTGTGTGCATGTGTGTTTTTTTGTGTGTGTGTTTGTGTGTGTGTTTTTAAAAAAAAATGTAAGTTATCATGAAGCTCAAAATAGAATACAAATATTTGTTGCACTACCTCTTGGTTCTCTCTTTCCTACTAAGTCATCACATCCGAAAACTACTGCACCAGACCACTCCATCAAACTTTCCCACCAGCCTCTCTTCCTCCCACCAAACCCTCCTCCTCCAAACCAACTTACCATGCCACCAAACTACCCCACAAACCCCTTCCTCCCCCAATCAACCAAACCTCTCCACACCACACTTGTATGCAGGGGAGAACACAAACACACCTTGAAGTGTGTCGAAGCGGCACGAGGGACATGCGGTAGTTTTGCAATTTCCGCCGCTCGTGAAATTGTTTCCAGGCAGACACAAGCTCTTTTGTGGTAGTGGTCCTTGTGGTTGTGCTGCTGTGGCAATAATTCTTCGACTTTTTTTTATTTCTTTATTTAATCCTCGTTCCATTTAGACATATTTTTGTAATTATTAACATGTATTTGTGATTTTTTAAATAACACACAACACCACGAAACACATAGCTTTTCTAGCTAACAGTGCCGGCTCATAAAACGACTGCAGTTAGTTACAACCACCTCCTCTCAGCACCACCAACAACCACCACCACCAGCAGCATCGTCATCTCTTTATGAGTCTTTGTCAATTAAGTTAATCGCAGATTTGCAAAGAATATGCAGGCAGATGAATCTGGATTAGGTCTTTTAATGATGCCATCTCCAACGAACAGAAGATTTTTCCTTACACTTTCCACTCTTTCTTCATTCCACTATTGCAAACCCACCATTCCAGAACGCACCCATGCATCACCAACCAGCCTTCTTTCATCACTCTGCGCTCTTAGATTTAAAACGCACGCGTTTGTGTGTGCAGTCTAACAAGTTTCAATTCGTGCGTGCATTAAGGCATGTTAATTGAACTCTGTTGCGCTCGAACGGGTGTTTCCTCTGCGATTTAGATCGAAGACTAAACAAACATTTTCAAACTGCAAACACCACGTTTGGCACTACATCATGTACACAAACTGTTTGTCTGTTTGCTCAAAAGATGACCGCTCCAGAGGCTGCAAGATGTGCACACGACGTACGAGGAATGCAAGAGTAAAAAATTCTTCGGCACTGAATAAAATACAAAAAAGAAGCACTTGAAGCATTAGGTGAAAAATTGAGACTTTTTATAGTTTTAAAACTGCTGAATTATAATCTAAAAAGTGGCATGCTCTGAGACTGAGCAGGAAAGCAAAGGGGGATGCCACAGCCACATGCACACTTACATGCACACATGCACACATACATCGGCATGCAGGCAATTACCCTGACGCGAGCGGCTCCAGCTGACTGGCCATGATAATTATAGACAACCTCCCCCTCTCTTTGCCCTTTCTCTCCTTCCTCTCTTTTCATTAGTTCCCGTTATTTCTCTGTCCGCTTCTATCTCAAATCTTCATACTCTTTCTTTTTCTCTACTTCATCATTTTTTTCTTCTTCCATTCTTTTCTCTTTTCTTTCATTTTTTTCTCTTCTCTATCTCCCTTTGTAATAAGCGATCGATTGCAGGGACCTCTTCACTTCCCTCTTCCTCATCTCTCCCTCACTTCATCCTCCTCATCTCTCCCTCACTTCCATCCTCCTCATCTCTCCCTCACTTCCTTCTGCATCGCACTCCTTGCTATCAGAGCTCCTATACCGTATTCTTTCAATACATTTATAATTAATTTTAAATAATTAATTAGTTTACATTTTAGTGTTAATTGCCTACTAAAGGCCGTCATAGCGAGGCAGGGCTGCAGCGAGTTCGGATGGCACAGCGAACAATAGAGGCGATCCTATCGCACATTCACAATCAGCCAGCGTGCGCGTGGAGGGGTAATGGGGAGCAGAGGTGCGGCAGGCATAATTAATCAAACGCTGGTGCTGGATGCGCAGTCGATTGGGCAGGAGTTGCTGTGCCTTATTAAGGCTCGAGCGTCATGCCGATTCGCCAGACGTGTGTTTGTCGGGGAGGCTCCGTAAAGGATAAGCAGGAGCTCGTCGAATTAAATGCTTCGCCTATGGTTGAGCCCATAATTCCTTTCCTCCTCAATGCTGCTTGCCTTGATAAGCAACTAAATCTAAACTTCATTAAGAACATTCTCAATAAATATTTCGTTTAAATCGCTCCAAAGTTGAACTGTTGAAAGCAATCGAGCGCCCTTTCAATCTTGTTGGAGAGGCTCAGAAATTGTACACCAGGCTAGTGGGCAAGCTATCTAGTCTAGTATACAATTTAGGAGTCCTTCCAAGCAGTCTTCAAGGCAAGCAACTTCAAGACGCTTGTTGAAAGCTTGCTTCCTCCAATACCAGGTGAATGCATTTTTTGATATGTTATCATTTGTTTACAGTTTATGAATTCAAGCTAGTCAGAATTCATTGTTTTTTGAATTTTACTTCTTTGGAACTTTTATCTTCTTTTCCGAATCTTATTGGAATGCGTTTTCCTACAGCTGGAGACGGTTGTCGTGGAAATGAAGTTAAATAAAAACAAACATATTTATAGTCTTCTCGCGACGCGGGTCAATAAGAGCAATCTCAGCAAATATTTGCTCTGACACCACTTGCTCTCCACATGTATGCAGAAGACAAACTTGTGCTCCGTTCCAGAGAGCTCCTAGGCGATCTGCGAGCCACGAAGCAGGTTTGAATTTAAAGTTTAAATTTTAAACTTTTGTGCGCTTGTTGAACTTTAAACTTAAAGATTCTAAAGACGCTTTCTCGATTATTTGACACTTGAAATGAATAGTTTAGATAGATGTTCAAAATAAACCATTTAAAAATGAAATGACTAAGCTTTACAAGCCTAGTGATCAGCCAATTTAAATCAATGCAGAGAATCAGGCTTTACAACGAAGAGGAGGCGGTGAAGGAGTTGAGGAAGAAGGAACTGCTGCACTACAAGTGGAGTGAGGAGGTGTACGAGGTGTTGATGAGAAGGATTGACGACAAGTTCATAACAGAGGCTGAGCGACAACTCACTGCTCAGAACTGCAAGTACCACAATGACATCTGCAGCAACAACATTTCGGTGAGTGGTTGCAATCATTAAAAATAATTTAATTTTAAATATTTTAGCGAAACATCTCAAAGGCGTGTGGCAAAGAACTGAAAGACCCACTCTTCATCTCTGAGAGGAGAAGAAAGTTGGAGAGGAGTCTGCTGCAGCAACTGAACAGAAACCTCTCGCCAGACGAGGCATGAAGTAGTTTAAAGAGAATCTGATTTTGAATGAAATTAACTTTTCGACAAGCTTAGTACCTATTATAAAAATTTAACTATGAAATTACTTAGAAAAATGTGTGATATTTTATTAAAGGCACAAACATTATTAAAATAATAAATAGAACTATTTATGAGAAACTTCGTTTTCATTTTAGAATTGAATAAATTGGAAATAACAGAAGAACCTTTTTGAATGAAAAAAAATAGAGTTAAACATTAGTCAATCAAGTCACATGTACTCTAGTTTGATTGATCTTACTATTGAGAAATTATCATCATAACTTCTGAATTAAACAGCAAAAATATTTTCGCTTAGTAACTTGCACAATTACCTACTAGACAACACTGAGGGAGATTTCGTGTCAGGGTTAAAAACGTCAGAAAGCAAATATACTTCGAAGGTAAAAAGTTGAATTTAGTTGGGAAGAAATATGTATAATTTATAGACGCTTGAAAGTATACACGTCCTGTTTGTGTCTTAATGAGGTTTTAAGGAGTGGAAATCGTGAGAAGAATGAGTGGAAAATGAAGGAGAATTGTGAATGAAGGCAAATAGGACGGTGGTTTCTAGGCATTCAATAGGTGGCACTATTCGATTCTCTTTGAGGCTGGATTGATGATTGGAGGGACTGCATGAATGGAAGGAAGGGTGGTGGTGGCTCAGACACACGAGGCAAACACCTTCTTGACCAGGTCCCTGTGGAAGATTCTCCCAATTTAACACACAAGCTACAACGATTAAACCAGGTGAAAAATCATCGAATCAATGAAAAATTCTTAAAATCAGCAAAAGAAAAGCTCCAATAACTCTTTAACTCTTCCCTTCATACCAGCCAGTTTCACTGGAGACACTCTCGCTTTCAACCATCACCACTTACCCTTTCCCCAACCTATCCAACCATCACCACTTACCCTCTCCCCAACCTATCCAACCATCACCACTTACCCTCTCACCAACCTATCCAACCATCACCACCCACCCTCTCACCAACCTATCCAACCATCAACACCCACCCTCTCACCAACCTATCCAACCATCTACCCCCCTCTCCCATCCACTTTCTTCATCTCTCCTCCCCAGCCCAAACACCTTCATCTTCCACCTACCCACCCATCGAACAACCGACAACCACCACCAGCAGCCTCACGCACCTAGCATAGGGGATGTAGGAGAGGCTGTACCAGGTGAAGGCGAGGAACTGGAGGATGCAGAAGATCAACACCAATCCTGTCTTCTTCCACTGTGGCAGTGTGATAATAATGAGAATGAAAATAATAATAATAAAAGTAATGAAGAGCATACAAAAAGTTGTTGAAAGAATGGGTGAGTGGGAGATGGTTGAGGGTAGTTTTGAATACAATTAGTTTTATGATAATTAAAACTAATTAAATTCCTTCTAAAATTTTTAATTCGTGTGAAATAAAGTCATCAGAAAAGAAAGAAACGAACCCAGAACGCTGAGCAGAGGGTCAGTCCTAGACACACCTTTGTAATCAGTTTCAAAATTAATATTTAAATATTATGTATTTAATGTTTTAGATAATGGTTATATTAGTGCATTTTGAGGGTCAACAGATTTTAAAAGTTAATTTTGGAGAAACTGTTCTATAATTGTAGACCAAGAAGATGATGGTGGCAGCGAGTCGAGTGATCGCAAACATTCGCTTCAGTTGGTTCAGTGGGCCCATCAGGAACAAAGTGCTGCAGAATGTATCGCAGTGTAACTTTTATGAATTTGAAGTAACAGAGATTTTGAAATGAACAGATTTTGAATTTGACTGCTTAATTTGAACCTAGCTATTGCAGTGATGTTTCCAAGGCTGTAGAAAACGGCAAATAACTTGAGCCCAGGGCCAGGAATGAACAAGAAAAATGAACCCTGAAAAGTTTTTATTTATTAAAATTTATAATTTAAAGGTTCTTATCAAAAATAACCTGAAAGTCTAAATTTATATTTATAAGCCTTTAATTTATAGGCAAATAATAAGATTTGTGAATATAAATTTTCGAATGTCAGAATATCAAACCAGAAGAGAAAGTACGACTCCAACAACAAAACAAATGGCAAATCCTTTGATCCTGGTGGACCAGCTGAGCTTGTTTACATCCACCACCTGACCAAATTTAGTCGCCATATTTATGCAATTTTCAGATTAATTTTGAAATACAAAATCAAAACAGTTAGTTGATAATCTCTCAATTAAATAGTGAAGAAGGTTTAAAGAACGAACTTCAGGCACGATGCTTCCCTCATCTTCTTGGCTCTCTCCTGCCACTGTGCTCCTGATGCTCGCTATCTTCTCCTTGAAGTTCATGCTATCGCAATAACTTTTCTCAACTGGAAAAAACTATTTTTGAAAACTACTATGATCGTTTGAATTAAAAAGTAACTATAAATCTATAAAAGTTTTGTTTACAGATCCACCTTGATTAAAGTTCAATGAGTAAAATGGAAGCTAGTTATAAGTCTAAATCAAATTGGATTAAATCTTAAATTTTAGATCTTAATCAAAAAACTCAAAAGTATAGTTTTGAGAAAATTTCACTTTCAATCAAAAGGAATAATTCTTTGAACAAACTATTGAAATAAAATATTTTGTAAAAAAATCTAGAAGCTTATTTTTCCGATTAAACTTAATTCAAAAATAAAAGTTCGAAATTTTTCAAAAAAGTGTTGCATTTAAAAGGTTAAAGCAATTGCTCTAGATGCTCCAGTCTGGAGCCTTGTACAATATGGGAAGAATAAAATCTTCGTTTCAACCAGTCGAGCTAGCTTGTCTTCTCACCTTTATCCCATTCCTTGCCAAAATAATTGTAAAATATATTTCATCATTAAATTACCTATTGAAATGTTTAAATCAATCAATAACAATGAATTGAATTGAATTTAACATCATCTTTATTTTATTGTATTGGTTAGCGACTCAAATAAATTTTTTGAATAAACGGTTTATTGATTTGATGAAAGAACGCTATAGAAATTTCTTTGAGAGATTGATTGATAGTATTTGGAATTTTACAATTTTAAGTCTAATTAAAAATTAAATATTATTAATTAAAATGTTTCTTGTGCGAATGTTAGTTGTTTTGAGTCTGTCAAGGAATGGCAGCAGCAAACCAAGATGGCACAGGGCCAGGTGAGCGGCGGTAAAAAAGAGAAAACCTTCCACAACAACAACAGTTCCAGTGTTGGCAAGGACTTCTCCTTCACCTCCTGTCGCTGCCTCAACACCAGTGGCAAGAAGATTAAGAAAAATTATTATTATGTTTTGTGGTTATGAAGATGATGTGGTGATGATTATGTTGTAGTAGGAATGTTGGTACTGTGATGATGATAAAATATGGTAATAGTAAAGACAATGATGATCATGGTGGTGGGGGTGAGGTTGGATTATTAAGGTTGATTGTTATATATACATATATTGGAAGGAGTCTAAAAACCGGTTTTATTTAACAAATTTATTAGAAAACGCTTTTGAATTTGATCAAAAGCGCTATAGAAATAGTTGTAATTGATTGATTTTCCGATTTCTTGAAAATCAGTGCTCTCATCCACTCAATGTAAATAGTGTAGTTTATGGCAAGAATGCAATTAGCGAACCATTTTCAAGATAAACTCATTGGGAAGCGGTAAGAATTGATTCGATCAGCTCCGATAGGAAATTAACACGCCACCACAGCGTGAAGATTATCAAGAACAAGGAACACACATTCGGATGACGAAAAACCTTCAAACTCTTACAAAGCTCCAGCTTCACAGTTTAAACATCGATAAAACTCCACTTTCTAATCTATTTGTAGTTTTCTTTTGCACTTCTCTAGTTAGTGAATCGAATCGCAGAGAGGCCAAGCAGCGAACTGTGTCATTAAATCTTCTTGCTTTCGTTAACGAGGCTTTGAGCAGTGATTATGAACACTAGCCAGTCCACCCACACCAATTGCCTAATCGACCTTTTATGCGTCCTCCACTCAATTAAAGAATTGTTTTTTTTTTCATAAAAAATATTTAATTGCTTCTTTTTAGAAAATAATTCTTCCACATTTGTACTAAGAAAACAGTTTTATACTCCTACCATTGCAATAAAAACTCTAACTACAACACAAGTCCCCATTTCTTCGCACCACACACCACCAGCCACACGTCATTAACTCCTTAGGCAGAAGGCCTCCTTGTTGACAGAGAAAGCAAGCGGTACTCCAGTGGGTTGTCTGCTAATTCTAATGCTAATTCTTCACCACTCGCTTGTTTATTCAAGCTCGCTTCAAGCCATTCGCTTGCCCGCCAGTGAATATTGCATTGCATCTCTCTCCGTGACCCACTTCCATTTGGACTTTTATTCTTTCTCTTATATTCATTTGCTTTTTTATTTATTCTTTCTCTTATATTCATTTGCTTTTTTATTTATTCTTTCTCTTATAATTCATTTAGTTTTTTATTTATTCTTTCTGTTAAATTCATTTTTTCCGATTTTAGTTGAGTATTCATTCACATTGCCACCACATTAAATGTACATCTCTTCTATTACTTATATGCAGCTTTCCCTCCCCATCTCCCAACCACCCATCCTCACCACCCCTACAATGTAGGGGCCCTACATTATCCTTCCCCACATTTATCAGCCCCTCCCACAACACTCCTTCAACTGCATTCACCATGCTGAAACAACAGTCATTCCACAGACTCAGGTCGATTGTTTTCTTTTTCTCCAACGATCAGCAGTTTAATCTTGCCCCCCATACTTGCAAGATTTTCTCTCTTTTGTAAATTAAATTCTTAAACGGAATTCCCAAAGCTGTTGAAGCTGCTCACGCTTCCTTGTCAGTTGCGTTTCATCTTTTTCATTTTCATCATCTTTTTCATCTTCCTTATCTTCTTCTTCGTCTTCTTAACTGAAATTGTGGCATTTTATTTCTTTTCTTTTCAAAAGTTTCAAAAAGACAAATCTTACATTTATTTTTCCTTCAAACTTTTCCTACATTCACTCTTTTCTATTCATGCATCCATCCCTCTTTCAACCACCCACCCTTTCCTTCCATCCACTCAATCCCATCTTTACCATTCACTCCTCCTTTTCATTCCATCCTCCCATTCACCCACCCTCCCATCCAACTACCCTCCTATCCTCCCATCCTCCCATCCACCCATCCTCCCATCCACCCACCATCCCATTCACCCATCCTCCCAACCATCCTCTCACCCACCCATCCTCCCATTCCCCTCCCAACACATGCCACTTGCACGAGCCTCCTTTAGAAGGAGTTACAAAAACAACGGCATGTGCAGGCCTCCTCGCAGAACAAAACAGCAAAACACTTCGCCTCTTCTCCTCCACTCCGTCTCGTCGTCTTCCCATACTGCAAGTCGTTTAAATTTAATGAAGTGCTGACGTGCAGCAAGAATGCGACGCTCGCATCCCCCGAGGAAGGACTTGTTTGTTGAATCAACAGGAAACACGAGATAAATGGCGTCGGCGCGTCCAATGCTGCTGCAGTGGTGGAAGGATGCTGAGGAGAAGAAGATGATGATAAGATGATGATAATGATGAACACTTTCCGAACGATTGTGGTGGTGATGGGGTGATGATGATGATGATGATGATGATGATGATGATGATGATGATGATGATGATGATGATGATGATGATGATGATGATGATGATGATGATGATGATGATGATGATGATGATGATGATGATGATGATGATGATGATGATGATGATGATGATGATGATGATGATGATGATGATGATGATGATGATGATGATGATGATGATGATGATGATGATGATGATGATGATGATGATGATGATGATGATGATGATGATGATGATGATGATGATGATGATGATGATGATGATGATGATGACGATGATGACGATGATGATGATGACGATGATGATGATGATGATGATGATGATGATGATGATGATGATGATGATGATGATGATGATGATGATGATGATGATGATGATAATGATGATGATGATGATGATGATGATGATGATGATGATGATGATGATGATGATGATGATGATGATGATGATGGTGGTGGTGGGAAACAAAGTCTCTTTTCTCTCAGGCTGATTAGCAAAGACGCTAAAGGATACTCAAACCGGTAAATATTAATCTTATTACACCAATGGAGGATCAATTGTTTTTATGTTTCGAACTTATAACGTCATCCACTATTGGTATTAAAGACTTCTGTCTTCAAAAACCATAAGCTTAACAATAAAATTCGTTAATAACTGTTTTATCCTGAAATATTTGGTCAGCGGTTGCCATTTTGGTCGCCGCTCAAATAAATTTGTGAAATAAACGGTTTTGGGTATAGTATTTTAAGATGTTGAAATCTTAAATTTAAATAAAAATTAAATATTATTAATTAAAATGTTTTTTGTGTGAATGTTGGTCGTTTTGAGTCTGTCAAAGAATGACCGCAGCAAACCAAGGTGGCTGCAGGGAACCAGGAGAGCTGCGACAAAAAAGAGAAAACCTCCCACAAAAACAACAGTTCCAGTGTTGGCAAGGACTTCTCCTTCACCTCCTGTCGCAGCCTCAAAACCAGTGGCAAGAAAATCAAAAAAATGATAATTATGTTTTGTGGTTATGAAGTTGATGTGTGATGATTATGCTGTAGTAGGAATGTTGATACTGTGGTGATGATTAAATGCTGTATTGGTAAAGACAATGATTATCATGGTGATATGGGTGAAGTTGGATAATTAGGGTCGATTGTTTTTTATTTAAATTGATATATATATTGGAAGCGGTCGAAAACCCTGTTTATTTAAAAGCGCTATAGAAACAGTTGTGATTGATTGAAAAGAAAATCTAAGGGTTAGAAAGCAGTTTATTTGGCGATAGGACCCAGAAGTTCGGAATAAGTTGAAAATGTTAAAAGGATTTTCGGAAAGTTTCATAGGGATGCAAAGTAGGGTGATTGTGAGTTTTTGTGTCGTTGGAAGTCAGCAGTGGAAGAATATTTTTAGCTGTTATTTTGTACAGTTAAATGCATCAGAGAATCTGGCAGATTGTCGAGGAATCGTGGTGAATGGAATGAAACAGTACAAAATAGATTTTTTTATATGCTCACAAAAATATAATATTAACAACAGAATATTATAGCTTGCTAGTGAATTATTATGCCAAGTTCTTAAATTTCGACAGCGCTAAAATAATTTATAAGGTCAAAAAACTTTTTTTTATAAAACTTTTTTTTCTTCTTTGAAGATTCAGCCATGATTCTCAAATGAAATACAATTTACAAGAAGTTCTCATTCTCAGATGGAAGAGAAATGTGCAAGCCATGAGTGAGGGTGCAGTGGACAGCTCAGAAAATATAGCTTTCTCAGATCTTGCTCTATTTGAGAATATTTTAAACTCTACAACTTCTCAGCTTGAAGCTACCAAAAATTCACAAGCGAACGCACTTCTAAAGATTGATAAGTTTAATCGAAAAGAAATTTAAGAAATAGGAACGAGACAGCATATCTTCAGACGTCTTGAATGGAGGACTGTATTGGGATTGTAGCATATAGTTGTGGCAGCGAAAGTTTGTTAGGGTGGTGACGAAGTCGAAAATGCAAACAAATCAGGATCTCAAGGTCAGTTCTCGATGAGTTCTTCCATCCAGTTGACCTTCTTGAAGTACTCTGGAATCACGTCATCCAGTCTGGCGATCACCTGTTCAGGTGGTGGTGGTGGTGTGCCATTGTAGTTTCCAGAGAGGAAGAGCAAATTGAGCAGATTTTTATTTATATCTAAAAAATTATGTCAAAAAATAATATAGGATGTTTTCAAACGACAAACCAAAGCATAATCACTGTAGATACAGACTACAGCATCACTACAACACTACAACATCACTACAACAACACCACTACAACACCAGCAACAACACCACAACAGCAAAAAAGCACCCAAGCAGCCCATCTCACCTTGTAGATGGCCTTTTTCCAGGACTGTTCGTGATCCTTGTCAGCCAGGATGGCCTTGAAAAACTCTCTCAAGGTCATCTGCACCGTCAGCTGGAAGTTCTCAGGCACCTGCGGTTGTTGTCAGTGTGGTTTTTGTTCGTTAGTTCTGGAATGTCTTAAAAGTGCAGTGAGTGCTAGGTAATTTTAATTTAATTTCACTTTTAGCCGAGTGTGTGAGTATGACTAATCACAGAATGCGCTGACACACGGGTGTAATGCTGACTTTTGCATTAATTGATTGTATTCATTAAACTGTCACACACGATTCATCACCAGATCTTCCGCGCTAGGCCACCGTGTCGCATGCATCAGACATATCCCGCGGCACACACACACACAAAACACATACACTCATAAACACACACACACAAACAAACACACACACACACACAAACAAACAAACACAAACAAACACACACAAACAAACACACACAAACACACACACATACATACTCATACATATACACACACACACACACACATACACACACAAACACACACACACACACACACACACACACACACACACACACACACACACACACACACACACACACACACACACACACACACACACACACACACACACACACACACACACACACACACACACACACACACACACACACACACACACTTGTACAGTTCATTAGTGTCTCACGAGCAACTACCCACCTTGATCATCTTTCATATCATCGACTGTCACTCGCCTCAGGCCAGTACACGCACCTTTCTGATCTCGCACACAAGAGCAAACACACATGCACACATGCACACATGCACACATGCACACATGCAATGAGACACTTTCGAAATTATTTGTCCATCAGTTTCCAGGGCACAACACGCGGAATTGTTTTCCATTTGGAGGCTCCAAGGTTTTCAAAAATCAACAAAGTCCAAGATCTTGGTAACCATAGCAACAGGCAGTGAAGAGTGGTCTTCAACACTGGCAACCATCCATTCAATGCGGTGACAGAAACAAATATAATTCTTCGCTTATTTGAGACGTTTGCTCCAGAAGCACCATCAGTTCCTAATAACAAATTCAAATAAATTAAACGTTCCTTTAAAATGCGTAATAACGGAGAAATGTAGGATCATTCACATACACGATAATATATGTTTGATCACGTACAGTCGTTGCGTTCCTAATCAGTGACGTTTTGTTCGATGAGCTCATTTGAGTTACAAGGCAAGGAATTAAGTGGAAGAGTTGTAATTGCTGGTGGTGAATGAAGATTGATTTCAAAGTATAAACAACAGTTATTGAAAGATATTCCAATTAATAAGGAGAAGAGAGAAAGTTTCTGAGGGAGACATATCAGGTGTCACAGGCTCGAGCAGAAGGCAATCGAATCCGTATTATGGAACATTAATTACTGGATGGTGGAAGGGAGCTCATGAACTCAAAGAAAACAACTTTTGTGACGCCTATTAATTAGCTCTGACTCCACATTAAAAACACCTCTCCTACGAATGCTGCCTCGTATGCCAGTGTGTCTCAAACACGCCATGGGCTTGTATTACAGAGTAACAGCAACGTAGTTCACGGGGTTGTTGCCATGCGGCGAAAGGGAGTCTCCTTAATTGCTCTCTTTGTTTCTAATTGATTAATTTGCGCACACTTCGAGGTGCTGCCTTCTAATCAAAGAATCGTCGACCCCTATCACAAGCCCTAGGGACTCACTCTCACAAAACATATGCTCCAAACTCTTTTTAATTCACTATTTACTTTCATTCATCCCTTCACCCCTTCACCTTTTCATTTTGCATTCTTTTATAAAAAAAATACTGAATATTGAAAAAATTTTCTTCTTCTTTAATTTGAATTTAATGTTAGAATGAAAAATCATTTAAATCGATTAAAAATACATGATTTTTGCATACAAAGTGAATAGGCTGACAGTACGAACACATGTACATTTGCATAACTGAAGGTAACATCTTCACTTTTTCATTTCTGCTAAACGTCGAAAAACCGTTAAAAACTCTTGCAAGTTGTCACGAGGATAATAACTTAGGGGGATAGAAGTAACTGGATAAGATCGCTATAGGAAGTGTTAACAATGAAGAAGTGGAGAGGATGACAAGATGAAAGAAGTTTGCAACAATGGGGAAAGAAGAGTCACTGGTGTGGAGTAGAGGTATTGAGAATTGATGGATGTCTCTGTTTGAGAGACTGGAGACAGCAAAACAAAGTGATGTTACTATAGAACCTCTATAAGACAACAACATATGACGACAACATATGCTGAAACTGCATGGTTGGAGAATGTCTTTGGAGCTGAATGCTGGACAGGCATGCCCCATCAAACTCACCGCCTCATTACTTCCTTCTCATTATTATCGCTTTTACGTTTTGTTTTTTGAGTTTGCCTTATTAATCAACTTGTCTTCTCACCTGTTTACGCTGCCAATGAGTTGTTGTCTATATAAGAAAATACAGTGTAAAAGAGATACATTATAAAAGAGCATATAAGCTGCAAAAAGTCTCATATTTTAGGGAGGATGTTGATTTGGTGGACTAGTACAGTAAGTGACTGAATTGGTTGATGGTTAAACGGCTAAGCAGTTACTGGTTAATTGGCAGTTGGTTCTCAAACAAACGTCGTCTCTGGAGGCCTTCACTTCTCCCAACAACCAGCAATCATTCATCTCTTCCTTCATTTCATCTTTTTTCCCCTCCCTGACAGGACCTCGACCAGCTGAATGGCGACCACAAAACCCGCGCACGTGTCTTCTTTATCCCTCCATCTCTATGAATGATCACCAACCAAACTTCTCTTGTCAAATTGTTTGACGATTTATTTGACTGGAGATGGGAGAATGAGCATCGGCAGTTGAATTGAGAAGTGACTTTGCATTGTCTCGGCACAATGCATTCCCCCAGGGAGCTTTACAAAGCATGAATTCGTCGTTTATCTTGTAAGTAGACATGCAATCGATTTGAAACTTTTTGAAATGAATTTTTTTTAGCAGCCGAGTTGTATTAATGATTTTTCACAAATCGATCGGGCCATATATCATAACCCATCACTTTGCCACCACTGCGTTATCTTCATTTGCCGCAAATACCACCACTACATTTCCATGCCGTAATTCCTCAATCTCAACGATTATAAACAACTTTTTTTACATCAAACAATCTTCAACGACCCGCTGCTCAACTACTTTTCACCCACACCACACCATCCACATCGCCCATCCAAACCGCACCTCCACATAACGAATATCCACTCACCTCAATCTTGTGGTTCCTGTTGTAGTGCAGCACCAGCACCCTGTAAAGCTCACTGTCCACTTCCACGTGTAGGTGACTTGCGCACCTAATGCCCTCCGAAAGCGCCTGTCGTGCGTATTTCTCCATCTGGATGTAGTAGAACTCTCTGTTGGGTGGAGGGGGGTAGGTAGATGGTGATGATGATGACGATGATGATGATGATGATGATGATGATGATGATGATGATGATGATGATGATGATGATGATGATGATGATGATGATGATGATGATGATGATGATGATGTTGATGATGATGATGATGATGATGATGTTGATGAGGATGATGATGATGATGATGATGATGATGATGATGATGATGACGAGAAGGAGGAGGAGAATGAGGATGGGAGGGGAGTGAGGAGAGGGATGGATGGAAGGGTTCATTGAGGAGTGGGTAAACTGAATGATCAATACAATGGGATGATGAGGATGATGATGGTACAGCATAGTAGGAGAGTGATGATGATAATAATACGGTATTGTATAGTAAGAAGTGATAATGATAACGATAGACTACAGTACAGCAGAAAAGTAAATGTTGGGCAGTATGGGCTTAGTTGTAAAGTCACATGAGAATTATTTTTTATAATAATAAAAATTGGTGTTTCCAGACTGAAGCAACTAATGAGTGTCCTCTCAAGAAAACACAGTGTCTCATTAGATAAAATCATGCGGGTGGTCGATCAAGTGGTTGTGGTAGGTGGTTGTGAGAGATTGGTTGTGGAGTGGAGGGAAGACATGAGTTTATATGGGATGTAAGGGTTGATATGGTTCGTGAATGAGAAGTGAGAATGCATGGAGCATGGTTGCATGGAGCATGGATGCATGGAGCATGGATGCATGGAGCATGGATGCATGGAGCATGGATGCATAGATGCATGGATGCATGGATGCATGGAGCATGGATGCATGGAGGATAGAGGAAAAAGACAGATGGCTCGAGAGGAAACTCGACACCATTGCGTCTGGCACTTGATTGCAGGTTCTCGTGAGTGCCACGACGTAACCAAATACCTGGTCTTAACCGTTCCGTAGATCATCGTCTCTTGTGCTAGGCCATTGATAGGAAGCCGTTAAGGAGGTGTTCATGAGGGCTGATAAGAGATTCGTGTTTGCATTTTTATATTTTTCCCTCTTTTAGATTTACTTTTAGTGTTTTTTAAGACGTGAAAGTAGAAAATGTTAAAAATTAATTTTGAATTTGAAACGTCCAAGCGTTATCAAGCATTCCAAAAAATACCATGAAGCTTCTAACACGACGGACAAGAATCAAATCATTAACATATATATAATACAAATAATATATATATAACATTAGGATGTATATCAAGTCATATATCTCAAAACACAATCAGTCGTGAAACGGCAACTAAAGGGTGCTCAGCAAAGTACACAGTAGTGTCTGGCGATCAGTGAGGCGTGAGGGTTCAAAGGTCAAGCTTGCATCACCCTCGGCCACCCACTCATCCTGACACGCTCCAGTGCCGCGCAATCAGCAATTAACTCAAATTCGGGTCGTTTAGGTTGTCTCTCGTGTGTTATTAGAGCTCCTGCTTGCTTGTCTCTGTCTTACTTGCTGTCCTACCTGCTGTGTTACTTGCTGTGTTACTTGCTGTGTTACTTGCTGTGTTACTTGCTGTGTTACTTGCTGTGTTACTTGCTGTGTTACTTGCTGTGTTACTTGCTGTGTTACTTGCTGTGACTACATAGTAGTTGTAGTTGATGATATGTGGTTTTGTGTGAGTTTGGTGCATGTTGGAGTGCTATTGGGTTCAGTGCTGGATTGTTTGTAATTCTGTTAATCTGAATTAACAAATTTAAGAATAAAAAAAGTTTTCTTTGCTCTTGCTCCTAAATAAAATATTAATTTCAAAAAAATAATTTAATTAATTAAACTGAAAATGTCTGAAGCAAAAACCAAATCGATTAAACGCACGCCGCTTCGGTAAGATTATACGCGAAAATGCAAACTCCTCGTGCAATCATTATGCGTTAGAGTGCATTGAAAAAGATACTTGCTATCATTTCTCATTATCATAAAAAGTTGAAATGAATATAAGTTATTGAATTTTAATAAAAAATAGAAGTATGAGGAAGAGTATGGAGAGTAAGACACAAAGGAACATCTAGACAGGCAAGGAGAGAAAATTTCAACAAAAAAAGAATAAAAAAGGAGCAGACACAGACAAATGAAAAAGACAACATGCATTGTTCGCTGCTGATTAATGGCGACTGAACGATCAGCATTTATAATTTCCCGTCTTGCCTTCGTTGCTTGGAAAGCCGCATCGGCCCAATAGATCAATAACCCCCTCCCCCCTTCCCAACAATAAGAGCTTCATTCACTTTTACTCATTCCTCCACTGCTCTCTCTTTTTGCAACTGCCTCAACCACCTCAGTCGAGGCAGATAACATCTCAGCGGTGAGTCCTCAAGGCGAAGACTTTTGTTTGTGAACAGGTGTTTCAGCGGTCCGATGGGATTCGATGCAACGATTGATTTACTAATTTGAATTAGTTGAGACAGGCGAGTACTTTTCATCTATAAATTATGTGACGATGATGAAAAGAGAACAAATCAATGCGCGCGCTCTGATCTCAAGACGTAAATAGAATTTAGGGACTGGAAAAGGTTGTGTTATTATAATTAATATAACTCAGTTAAATTGATTTGTTTGTGTGTGTGTGTGTGTTTTGTGCGTGTGTGTATGTGTGTGTGTGTGTGTGTGCCGACTTCAAAATGGATTTTCCCCGTAATTCAAAAAACATGAATTATTACTCCACTTAATACACAATCAAACAAAATTTTCTTCGAAAAATCTTTAAAAGTACTTTTAAATTCTTCGTGACAATGCATTTGACAAAAACGTCATTCATCCAGCTGGAAGTATTCTTTTGTTTTAAAGAAAGTTTTCTGTGCTTGAAAATTTGCATGAAATAAATGCGAAATAAAGCTCAAATGTTGTAAATCAAATGCAGTTTTAAAAGATTAAAATAAATATTTTAAATTCTCATAGAAATATTTTAAATTCTCATAGAAATATTCAACTTCTAGAAAAAAATCGTTCAGAATGGAATCAAAAAGTCTCCGAAATAAATGCTTACAAATTGGATGATCCTCGCGCAAGGCAGATCTTGTTCTTCGTATGATTGCAAAATTACAAATTCAAAATTCTCAGACACCATCTCATGCGATGAGCTCTCCGAAATATTCATCGCCATTACGGCACTTTCATCAATTACCGTCTGACGCTTCTCGCAAATATTTAATGCGTTGGAAGTATTCGAGAAATTTTAAAAATTCAAAACTTCGAAATCTAAAGAAACAAGAACGTCAAGTGCTGTTAAGGGGACGTGCACATGCTCGGAGGATGGATATTCTGCAGCAACTCATACATCTCTGTGCCAGCGACAATCAACACCTATCTAGGCAAATCTCCTGGTTTAATGAAAATGAATGATAGCACCACGTCTAATCTGCCACTAATTTGCATCCATTCCCCCTCCTCCATTATTCAGTTTTTTCTTTCTTGTCTCGCTATGTCTTGCTACAATGTAGCTTCTCCATCCCTCGTCATTGTCTTCCCTCCATGCATGGAAACTGCCACACAATACGCACAGCAGCCCATCAAAGGCATTATGACTGCTCTAATGTTTCTTTGAAGGCGTCTTCTGAAAGACACAATGCAACTCCCATAAATCAGCCTCAAAACTGCAGTGCACTCAACGCTTAATTCAAACATTGCATTAGTTGGAGATCACCAGATAACAAGTTGCAACGAGAAAGCTTTCAAGATATAAGTTACCAAAAAGGAAGAGACCATCTAAATTGAAATATCGATATTTTGGTTGAAGAGTGGAACACGCAAACAAACAAAAAGTTAATGAAGCAGGCAAAATGACAACAATAAAGAGAAACAACAAGACAAACGGACAACAAGACAGACAGACAACAAGACAGACAGACAACAAGACAGACAGACAACAAGACAAACAGACTACAAGACAGAGAGACAACAAGACAAACAGACAACAAGATAGAGAAACAGACAGACAGACAAAGAGACGTACCGAAAGTTGCTGAACCACTTGATGAGCTGGGCAGTGTTGTTTTTGTTGAAGAGGACGTCAGGGAAGAAGGCCTTGAGCGTCGAAGAGCTTGGATATCTGTGTGTCAGAAGGTGACGTTGGGAGAGCTCTTTTAGTCCTTCCCATCAACAAACTCATCATCCCACTACTACCACATTAATCCTCATACTCCACCACTAGCACATTAACTCTCACACTCCACGACTACCACATTCATCATCTCACCTCACAACTCAAAAAACTCCACCACCATTCCATCCTCTCACCTCACGTAGAAGAACATGAGCTTAGCCTTCCTCAAATGCACCGGTGTGAGGGTGCTGGTGTGTGGAAGGGTCAAGGAGACTCAACGACAAATAGCACGACACTCCGAGCAGGTGCATGATTATAGATGCGACTCTTTTGAAGCTTTAAAACTTATTTGAGAAAAAAATTCCACTTTTTTTGCAATTAAAAAATCCCTTCGAAAAAAAAATGTTTATGTGAAAAATACTCAAATGCCAGTTTCACAAGCAGTTCGCCTAAGACTGTGGAGGTTCCTCGTGTCAGAGTGGCAACATCATGACAGTTTCATCGACAACAGTGGCCAGTTCTTCGGACTTCAAGTGGCGTTTGAGGCGGATTTGAAAAACACCGCAAGACACTGTCTCGAAGGAGACAGAGCATAAAAGTGAGTTACGTCAAGTGGTCACGTGATGGTGCTGAAGAATAAAGGAGGGATCGATGCTCGGAAGTCGAAGGCACAAGACAAGATGTCATTGTATCATCACACGTTTTTGTGTGTGCTCGTTTGTGTGCGTGTGGAATTGTGTGTGTGTGTGTGCTTTTTTGGGTGTGTGTGGAATTGTTTGTGTGTGTGCTTGTTTGGGTGTGTGTGGAATTGTTTGGCTGTGTGTGGAATTGTGTGTGTGCTTGTTTATATGTGTTTGTTTTTATGAGTGTGTGTATCTCTGTGTTTGTTTTTGTGAGTGTGTGTATCTCTGTGTTTGAGGGGCGTGTGTTCCACTCATAATTTTTATAAATCTCAGATGTATATTTCCAAATTTAGACTTATAGGTTCGAATTTAAGCGTAAATATAAATATTCATATGTATGTGTACATGTGCACATGTGTGTGCTCATGTACATGTGCATGTACCCATGTGTATGTATGTGCCCATGTATGTGTGGGATGCATGTCTCTTGTGTATGCAGGCAGACAGACACAGATACAAAGGTAGTCACGCCACTCCAAGCACTGCGTCTCGCAGATAAACTTGCGCACGAGAAACATAAAATCTTTAAAGCATCCCATGAAAGCCTGACATGCAACTCTTCGCCGTTCGTTACTTTAAATCTCAAATAAATACTTTAATTAGGCAAGAAACGACTGCATCGGAAGTCTTTGGCTTATCTGTCTTTAGCAGGAACGTGATAATTGCCAGATTCGGGGTTAGATAACCTTTAAAGAGACATAAGCCTTCGCCTCTGTTAGCGACTTGCTGTGAATTAGAAATCCCCTGTCAACTCTGTGGCATCCATATAACCCTTAAAACAAACTTCGCCGTTGCAATGTTATATTATATTTATTCCGAATATATTTTTTTAATGTCCAAATTTCAAAAAACTTATCGGATGAGTTTTCTTCCATTCGCATTTAAACCTAAATGATACAAAGCATTCGTAACTTCGCCTAAATGATACAATGTATTCCATGGTTCCGATATGCACCTAGTGTGGAAGTTGGAAGAAGGAAACCAATAATGATGGAAGGATGCCAGTCTCAGACACACCCTAATTGCTCGTCCACAATTGCTCTTTCTAATTGGAGACTTTATGGAGAAGAAGATGAAGAAGAGAGA
This sequence comes from Piscicola geometra, assembly GCA_943735955.1. Classification (NCBI taxonomy): domain Eukaryota; kingdom Metazoa; phylum Annelida; class Clitellata; order Hirudinida; family Piscicolidae; genus Piscicola; species Piscicola geometra. Next base: position 8,216,256 of record OX030957.1, on the reverse strand, counting down.
AAGGAAAAGATCAAGTACGAAATGAAACTATGGAGATCAGGCGATAAAAGGATGTAAAGGATGAAGATGAGAATGAAGATGAAGAGGATGATGAAAAGGAGGATGGGCTGTTCTACACCTTAGTCATGATTGTGATGACGTTTAAGAATCAAGTGATAAAGAGTACGAAAATAAAAAAAAGGAGATAATGATGGAAGAGGAATCTGTGATAATTTCTTATTTATAAAAAAAAAAGAAAACTGGAAATACATTAAAAATACTGGAAAATTCTGGAAAAGATGTGGTAAAAAGGACTAGGGGAGATTTATGTGTGTTGTGTGAAAAGACAATGTCTACAAACAGTGGAGTGGATAAGGTGCTGTGTTATGAGTCTTTCATATGCTGAATAAATACGCGATGCTCGCTTGCGCGTGAAAGGCACAATGATTATGTATTCATGCATGCACCTCGTGAAGTACATACAGATGCCGGAATGGCTGCTGCATCAGAAGGTATCTCACAAGACAAACGTCGTCAAATGGTTTCGCCATATTCAACCATTTTGAGTATTTGTGCTTATGGCACTCTAAGTTGTACATTTTTTGTCTTCACGTGTCTTTGAAAATATAAAGATAAAGTGTCTCAGAAGCTGGAAGTTCAAAGTGGGAAATCCATCGTTTTCATTACATAGAAACATTAAAAAAACTTAATAGAAAAAGAATCCACCAAATGAAAACCAAAAAATGTAAAGTCGGAAAGAATGGCACACTTAATCTGCATGTGCCGATATCAGGAAATTGAAGACACGATATATGCTCGTGTAGGTGGAAATGATTGCAGGGAATGCCAGCTTATGCCCGTGTGAATTAAACAAGATCACGTGCATTAGCATATGTTTATAGCGATGTGTGTGTGTGAGGGAAGATGTGAGGCAGCATAAGAAAGCGTGAAATGAGGAAGAATTAGACGGAGTCACACTGGCACACCAGCTATTTGGTGGAGGAGGAGAAGGAGGAGGAAGAGGAGAAGGAGTAGATGAAGGAGGGCTGAGGTGGATTGGGTGGAATGGCGGAAGAGGGTGAGATAGTTTGAATGTTTGAAATAATATAGATGCTGTGTAGTAGAGCTGAGCTAGAAGTTATGTTGAAGTTAGCAGGAGTTTTATTGACATTATCTGGTGGAATATTTGTGTGGGATAAAAATCGAAACTTTGGGATGTTAAAATAAACTTAGCTGACTGAATGAAGAGCCTCTCAAGCAGGCATATAGGGAGTGAAGGCATGCACACATGCGGCTAAGTGGCGCAAGCACATTCACGGGCCAAGATGACGACCCACCGCGATTAGAGGCTGCAATTGATAGCGGGGCTGCATAATCAGGCAGTGAGACTGTGCGGAATAACTTATCAGGCTTGAGTGTATAATTATCTGGTAGGCGGTGCACGCGCAGACACACGTCTGAAATCAATCTCAGAATGCCACCAGAAACATGCTTTGAGACTGCCTTGCCACGCCACTGAGAGTGAACCGCTTTTGACTTTGTGAGCATATCATCACAACATCTCATCATCATCATCATCACCATCACCATCATCATCATTAACATCATCATCAACACACCCTCCAAAGGATATCATCATATGGTCAGCATACTGGCCATCCAGGAGAAGGGAGGATGAAGGGATGCAGGCAGTCTCCTCCTTGAAGCACCTCCCCTCAGAGAACTTCACCCTCCTGCCCTCTTCCTTGCGCTCCAGCTTTGCCTTCTTGCACTGCGACAGACCACTCTTGTCGTACACGCTGTTGAAGTTGAGAGTGTTGAAGTGCTTGCGCTTGTAGAGGGCGTTCAGGAAGTGAGGGTTGCTCATGCTGGGGTTCAGAATGGCGACTGAGGTGGCGAGGGAAGAAGCGTATGCAGTGTTTTGATGCTCGTAGGGACTGCGTGGCGAGTAGTCGGCTTCAGCACACTCGGTCTCTGCTACACAGTCTTCTTCGTCTCGCTGCAGACTGAAGTAGTGGTCGTCATCGTGACTGCAGTCGGATGAGTGCGTTTTGGGAGAGTCGACGACTTTTGTCCTCTTTCTCTTGGAGGACACCAAGAGGGGGAGGGCCTCTGTTTGTTCAGGTTCACTCGACGAAGGATTCTCTGGAGTGAACGACTGTTTCCAGCTTAAAGAGTGGTTCTTCACGGAGTTGTTGAGGATGGAACTGGTTGGCAGTTGGCAGTGGTTGAAGAAGTAGGCTGGGTTGAAGTGGTTGTAGAGGGAAAGATTCAGTGATTTCCTGAAGTTGTTTGAGTAGTTGTGCAGTTGAGGAAAGTACGTCTTGGAAGGGAAGTGTGTGCGGTTAATGAAATTGTTGATTAACGGCGTGTACAAGTGGTGAGGAACGCCATTGGGAAATAAATTATTGTTAGAAAACTGTTCTGACTCTGAAACCAGATCAGACTTGGCAGGTTTTTCCATCTCAGCGAGGTGTCTGCGCATGAACTCGCCAAGCACCAGTTCCATGTGGCACTCGATGTTTCTGGAAAGTTCCCTCCGCAACAAACCCAACAAAGCACACATCTCCCTGCTCTCCAAACCTCTTCGTCCGGCGTCTGCCTGCTCTTCCTTGCAGGCCTCCAGCAGAAAGCCCTCAAACTCTGTCTTCAGCACCTCCACATCCTTTCGCACGTTTTCCAAACTCTTTTCGAACAGCAAAAATTTGCTTTTCGTCGCATTTTTTTGAGTTTCACCGTTGCATTGGGTGTCATTGAGGCAGTTGTAAAGACTCTTCAGGCCGTAGTGGTTGGTCGTGTCATGAACAATAAACTCCGTTGACTCTCTGTCATGCTCCGTGCAGTCATCTCCCACACTTTGCCCATCGAGCTGAAAGTTCAAACTGTCGCTTGTAGTCCTTGAAGCCTGTTTGCTGGGTTGAGATGGCTGATTATCTATATTTTTTTGACAAACTTCTGAAACTGAGCTTGCTTGGAGAGTTCCAATGTGGGAGTTTGAAGGTTTGAATGAAGGTGATGCTGCTTTGGTGGTGGTTGTTGACGAGGATGACGAGATGGGAGTGCAGAGTTTCTGGATAGAGTGGTACTGAGACGAGCTCTTCTGGCTGGCAGGAGCATGTTTCTGTAGAGGGTCAGTCGGTGGAGGGAGGAAAGTGGGCGACTTTGTTGGAGCGAGCCTCACCTCATCTTCACTCTTGAAGGCTTCTGTGTACTCCTCGCCTGAGCTGGCTGATGAGTAATGCTTCACTTCCGTTCTCTTTTCAGCTGTCTGTGCCTCCGTCGATACCATTGTCATCACGGTTTTTTATCACAAGAAGGATCTTTATTTTTTAGCTTTATTGATTAGTGTAAGCAATGAAGGGTTTGATAAGAAGATGATGAGGAGGGTAAGTGTCAAGTAGCTTAGTTTCGTAATCCCAGATGTGAAAACACTACCAAGACATGAGGGAAACTTCCACAGTCAACAGATAAACTCAAGTTCACTAAATAAATATGTATAAAATCTAAGTTATTTCCAGAGTTTGAAACACCTCTCAAAGAATAAGAACAAAACTTGGTTAATGTTCAAGGATGCAAGGCACTCACAAGGAGGGAGATTATATACTCCCACTCATCCTTGAAGATGTCTTTCCTCACTGAGGCCCCTCCTCCGAGACGCAAGAACCAATCAGAAAGCGTTCAACGTCCTCTGAGAAGGCAGACGTCAAGAAAGAGAAAGATTCTATTTACCGAGCCTATTGTCGACTCGTTCCTGAATCGTTGTGAAGTTGCATGCGTAGAATTAAATTGCTATTATTTCTTTGCTTTCAATTTATTCGAGTAGTTATGTTTAATTATTCAACGTTTAAGACACTAGAAAGCATGCATGCATGCTTCTATTAAGAATCAACTTTGTAGATGGATTCACCATCTAAAAATTATGCTCTTAAAATTATAATGTATTTAAATTTAACTTTAAGTTATTTTTTTACATATTTTTTTCTTTTCTTTCTTTTTGGCTGATTTTGAATCGAATAACATAAGTTTAAAAATATTTAAATGTATCCGACTCTTTTCTATAGATATAGATCAAAAGCTCGTAAAATTAATATGAAAGCCAACACCATCAGAATCAATTGAATAATGCATAAGTACGTGGCGAGTAGAAATTAATCATCTTACTTATGAGCTGTAATGGATTAAGGATGATGATTATACAGATTATGAAGATTAAGAGGTATTGGGGAGCGGGGATGGCTTAGATGGTAGACGTCGGACTTGCAACTTAAAGGTCGCCTATTCGAATCCCTGATAGGCAACCGTGAACTATCATATACCTAGTGTAAATGATGCGGTGTTTGCGACGTATGCATTGAAAGATGTGTACGTCGTGTGGAGTGGCGTCTCGGCGCATAAGAACCATGGTTCCTAGAACTATTGTAACGTGGCCTGCGTCTGTCAAGCTGTGAACGATAGAGACTATTTAAAAAAAAATTCTCAAGTTAACTACATGTAACAATGAAGTAACATGAGTTCAAGATGATTATTTCAAAGTCTCAACAGAAAATTAGCAATTTTGAATTTGAGATAGGAAAATTGAATTTTTTGCTTTATAAATCATTATGGAAAAATAACTTTTTTAAAATATTAGATTTGTGAATTTAATAAATAATTTAGAAAGAAAAACTTATTTAATGTGGGAAAATTGCGACTGGATTCAAAAAGGTATGTTTTTCTATATAAAAAACTATTTTCAAGTACCTTTTGTCTAAAAAACGTACATTTGAAATGTATATCACTCTTTACTTGCAAGCCAATTCGGCAAGAGATTACATAATTCAAAATCTCTTTAACCTTTTTCTTTCTTATGTTCCCACATAGGAGCATGGTCATTTTTAGACAAAAACATTTTAAATTTTAACTTTTATTTGATATATTGGCAGATTTCATAAAAAATAAAAAATATTTCAAAGTTTTGAGATTTTTCTATTTAAATATTTTTGCCTAGATAAAGGTTAAGGCGGTTGTCATTTCATTTATAATTTTGGAACTTTTTCTCAAATTTTTACGCATTTAAATATATATTTAAATGATATATTTTTTTGATACAGAAAAATGAACAAAATCAATCAATCAATCAATCAATCAATCAATCAATCAATCAATCAATCAATCAATCAATCAATCAATCAATCAATCAATCAATCAATCAATCAATCAATCAATCAATCAATCAATCAATCAATCAATCAATCAATCAATCAATCAATCAATCAATCAATCAATCAATCAATCAATCAATCAATCAATCAATCAATCAATCAATCAATCAATCAATCAATCAATCAATCAATCAATCAATCAATCAATCAATCAATCAATCAATCAATCAATCAATCAATCAATCAATCAATCAATCAATCAATCAATCAATCAATCAATCAATCAATCAATCAATCAATCAATCAATCAATCAATCAATCAATCAATCAATCAATCAATCAATCAGTCATTTAATCAATCAATGAATCAAATAAATTTCTATAATCAATCAGTCATTTAATAAATCAATGAATCAAATAAATTTCTATAGCACTCTTTATTCAAATTCAAAAATCGTGCTCAAAAGTATCAGCTACCGATTAAAAAAAGATAATGGAAAACTACTTCAACGATAAGAACATCACAAAATGACAACCAGAATGATAGAAATTAGTAAAATAATTAAAACTATTTTGCAAGGGATATTTATATTTGTCAATAAAATCTACTTGTATTCATTTATCTTGGATATTTTAGAAAATTCTGGTTGCAGGCTTAAACCTATAGAATCATATCATGCTGTTTTATTTGCCTTCATCACTCTCAATGAAGATTTTCCTCGAAGTTAGAATTTTTTTGACGCTGGGGGTTGTTGTAAGATTGTGTCGTTGTTTTTTACAAAGGAGATTGTTGCTGTTGAAGATGGGTATTGTTGTTGGAGCTGAATGATGTTGATCATTCAACTATACCTATTTTTATATTGAAACTCTATTTTTAGCAACTCCAATCAATTTTTGAAATTGTTCATACTTATTTTGGATGCATTGATGATTCATGGATCCTTTAATGCGTTTCAAGTAAACATGCCATCCTTTTGAAAAAGATTTTTCAAGTTTTTTTGAAAAAAAATTATTTTGAGAAAAAAATTCTTTGTAAGAAAAAAATTCTTTGTAAGAAAAAAATTCTTTGTAAGAAAAAAATTCTTTGTAAGAAAAAAATTCTTTGTAAGAAATTGCTACTTTTTTTCGAGCCTATATGACTTTAGAGCTGGTCAAATGACATATAGTATATGTCATTTGACCAGCTCGGAAGAATATATTTAATTTCATTCGAGAGTGAATCTTTGTGTGAATTTTCATTTGTTCAAAGCTTAAATGTTTAAAAACATTTTCACATTGTGCTTATCGTGAATAGTTTTTAGCAAGCAGACAGTTTAATTTATAATATAATGAAATAGAATAAAACTAGCAGTATTTTTAGCTTGAAATCATGTTAACCTTACTTGATTCATAAACCTTAAAAATATAACATTTATTATAAAAATAATTAAATAATATTCTATACATAGATATAGTTAATATATACTTGTTGTTTGTAGGATATCTATGATTCTCTACTTGATAGGTCGTTATCTTAAGGAAGAACCCTATAATAACAAGCGAAACAAGCTTAAATAGCCGAAGCAACTTTCAAATCTATCACTTTCGAGTAAAAATCGTAAACATGTCTTCCCCTTCAGATTCAGAAAAGTAATTACATCATCTTTTCAAATAACTTTCAAATAACAGAATGTCAAACTTCAAATTTCTATTTCATCAGCGAGCAAGGCGACAAGCAGATGAGAGGCGAGGAGAATGGAAGAAGTGGAACCAGGTCGTTAAGTTTCACGACAGAGGACAGGGATCAGGTGGTGAGGTCAGGCAACAGGATCATCTACACCGCAGGCAGACCTCCGTGGTACAACTCCTCAGGCCAGATGAAGGAGGCCTTCGTCATAGGTCTGATGCAAAATTCGCCAACATGATGTCATCTTTTATTTAATCAATTTTAAACATAAATAACATGAAATTAAGTTTAAGTTTAAATTAATTTTTAAAAAGAAAAAGTCTCGATAGTCCCTACCTAACACTTGTGATCATATCTCAGGCATAACTGGGGGCAGTGCCTCAGGTAAAACCTCCCTAGCGCGCAATATCACAGAGGCGCTTGGCATTCCGTGGGTGAGTCTCATCTGCATGGACTCCTTCTACAAGGTGACATCATAATTACAAATATTCACATCGAATTTATAAGAATTTCGTCAGATTTCAAATATAAGTTGAATTTCATCATTTTATCAAAATTTAAAAAAAAAACAATTTGATAAGTTTTCAAGCATCAATTTTGTATAAAAAATTACGATATTTGGGTAAAATTACTTTATAAGCCTATCTATATTATTCATATTCAATTAACTCCTCCCACTTTTTAAATTTACTTTTGTTAAAAGTAAAACAAGAACTTTCAAGAATTGTATTTAGTGTTTTTGGATCAATCTTATTTATTATTGGGTGTTCATCTTATATCTGGACAAGCTATAGGCTAAAATGAAAATAATTTAACATAATGATGTTATGATATTATAATTGGGATACTATGGAAAGCGTACTCGGAAGCATAGACATAGCAATATAAAAACAGCTGATGGCAATGTTTATTTATTTCTTGAATCAGCTGATTGTTGGTTTCTAACAAGAACAAAAAGCGGCCATATTATTTTAGATTTCGGCAAACTATCCGAGGCGAGGTATATCGTAAAATGAACAATAACTAAGACTTCTTTTACTTCTTTTACGAATAATTTTTTGAGTAATTAATAATAATTTTACTCAGTAATGTCAAATCTGGGGTTTACTTTGGAAGGTGTACTCATAATTTATGCAAATGATCTTAACGATTGAAATAGACAAATTTCCAATGTTTAAATAGCTGTATGGTAATAAAACGGTGTTGCTAACAGGCAAAAGAAAATACTTTAAATTAATACGATTTTTTTCATATTAGTTTAGTTTAGAGAGTTAAGAACCACGCAGATCTTTTGACTTCTATAATATTACTAGTAAAACATTTTGCTGATGACTTTTATTGCTCTGACCAAAAATATAAAGCTAAAACTTTTTATTAAACAATTTAGCATAATATTTCTAAATTTTTATAATATTTTTTAGTTAAATAAAGTGGTTTCACCTATTTTTTGGGATTATGATGGACTCGGTAATTATTTATGTATATAAATAGGAATAACAATTGAATACGGACTCTGAGTTTATACTATTTTCAGGTTTTGCTTTCGAAATTGATTTCCATAAAACATTTAATTACGTAGAATCACTCTACTAAATGGAACCATATTTTGAGAAAAATTATTACGAAATTGATCTTATTGAATTTTTAAATTTATTCAATAGTAAAGACTCTTTAGAAATGTGTAAAATTCTCATAATTAGAGCTTGACGAACAACATAAATTAAAATTCAACTATTCAATTTCTGACAAGTATAATTCAGTCAAGACTTGAGTATCCATATTCAAATAATCAACAAGATGATTATATCAAACTTCCATGAAAATAGAATGATGTTGGTACATTTTTACAACTTTAAAATTAAAAGTGCTAATGGTTTAAGAATTGATTGCCATAGATTCCAAAAGCATTCATAGTCTATATTAGAAAATGAATAGTCATCAATGCATAGAGAAAAATCATCCCCCATCACTATCATCTTCTTAGCAGTCAAATGGCTGTTTTTTTTCAGTCTGATCACCGATGACCACAACACAACAAAAAGAAAAACTGCAGCACCAAAAATAGCAGTCTTTGCAAAAACAAAAATGCAATCATAACAGAAGCCTTATTTATTGTTCATTTTACGATATATCTCGCCTCAGATAGTTTGCCAAAATATATACCAGATTTGACATTACTGAGTAAAATTATTATTAATTACACAAAAAATTATTCGTAAAAGAAGTAAAGAAGCCTAATTTATTGTTCATTTTACGATATATCTCGCCTCAGATAGTTTGCCGAAATATATATCATGAACTATCATATAACTTTTAAAAAAATGTAAAAAAAGAAGTAAAAGAAGCCTCAGTTATTGTTCATTTTACGATATATCTCGCCTCGGATAGTTTGCCGAAATCTAAATTATTATGGCCGCTTTTTGTTATTGTTAGAAACCAACAATCAGCTGATTTAAGAAATAAATAAACATTGCCATCAGCTGTTTTTATATTGCTATGTCTATGCTTCCGAGTACGCACTCCATAGTATCCCAAATCTGGTATATATTTCGGCAAACTATCTGAGGCAAGATATATCGTAAAATGAACAATAAAGAAGGCTTCTTGACTTCTTTTATGAATACTTTTTAAAGTAATTAATAATAATTTTATTCATAATGTCAAATCTGTTCACATTAAAATTATTCAAATTGATATTCCTATTTATATACATAAACAATTACCAAGTCCATCGTAATCCTAAAAAATAGATGAAACCACTTTATTTAACTAAAAAAAATGATAAAAATTCAGAAATATTATGCTAAATTGTTTAATAAAAAGTTTTAGCTTTATATTTTTGGTCAGAGCAATAAAGTCATCAGCAAAATGTTTTACTAGTAATATTATAGAAGTCAAAAGATCTGCGTGGTTCTTAACTCTCTAAACTAAATTAATATGAAAAAAAATCTTATTAATTTAACGTATTTTTTTTTGCCTGTTAGCAACACCGTTTTATTACCATACGGCTATTTAAACATTGGAAATTTGTCTATGTTAATCGTTAATCTCATTTGCATAAATTATGAGTACGCTTTCCAAAGTAAACCATTATAATTCATAAAGTTTTCAAAAAGTTATATCATAACATCATTATGTTAATCGCCTCCCATGATGTGTAGTTATAGTGATATCTTTCTAAAACAAAAATATTTTTTGCTTACTTAAATACCCCTTCACATGGGCGGCGATCCTGAGGGGGTTCTGACCCCTGGACCCCCCCCAGGATCGCCGCCCATGCTTGAATGCCTATGAAAAATAATGAATCAAAATATAGTTTTATAATTGGAAGATACGATAGTGAAATACTTAATTAGTTGAATTCGCAAATATTTTTTCAACTAAACGCTTAATTGAGAATTGTTAACAAATGTCAGTCAAAAAAGTGGGAGGAGTTAAATGAACATGAATAATATAGATCGGCTTATAAAGTAATTTCACCCGAAATTTGATTCTTTCACCACAATTGATCCTGCAGCAACTGACGCCCGAGCAGCTGGAAGAGGCTCACAACTGCAACTACAACTTCGACGCACCTGAGTCGTTTGACCTTGACCTGATCTCGACGACCTTGAAGAGGTTGAAGCAGGGCAAGAGCACCGAAGTGCCCATCTACAACTTCAGCACGCACCAGCGCGAGAAGAAGAAGGTGACTGCCTTGAGAACTGCGTGAACTGGTCTGCCTTTACAGGAATTTAATCTCAAAGTTAATTCTCTTTTCATCATTTTTATTTTTTAAATTAAATATTTAAATAATTGTTAAAGAAAAAAGTGTACGGAGCTAATGTGGTCATATTTGAGGGCATTTTTGCTTTCAGGCCGGAACTACTACAGGTTTTTAAAGCTTGAAAGTTTATTAACTATGTTAGTCGATATCTGTCTCTTCTCAGCCATTTCAGACCTACTATAACACTCATTCATCACTTACAATGCCACACCACCACCACCCCAGTACTATGACTGCAAGATATTTGTGGATGCGGATGCCGATGTGAGGTTGAGTCGTCGCTTGAAGCGAGACATTTTGGAGAGGGATCGGGAGGTGTGTATGTGTGTGTACTTGTGTGTGTGTCTGTATGTCTTCCAGCTTGTGTGTTTGCATATGTTTTTTGTCAGTATAAAGCAAACTCCTGAAGCACTTCACCCCCTCGAACAGCTCAACGGCGTGATAAAGCAGTACATGCGCTTTGTGAAGCCAGCTTATGAGAGCCACATCGAGAACACCAAGAACCTCGCTGACATCATCCTGCCCAGAGGTGTGCTTCAGTGTGGTGTGAGGCGGTCTAGTGTGCTGCTTTGGTGGGATGGGGTGTAGTTATACTCTTCTATAGTTTTAGTGGGGTCTGTCATGTAGAAGATGTGTTGTGATGGTCTTATAGTGGGATCTGTTATGTGGTAGATCTGGTGTAGTATTGTAGTGTGAATTTTGAATACTGTAGTTCGTTGGCATGCCATGGTAAGGTGTACACATGTGGTGTAGTTGTAAAGTAGTTGTAGCGCACACGTGTGTTGGATGACAAAAGCTAAAAGAAAATATTCCCAACACACACGACACACAGGAGGGCACAACAAAGTGGGAATCAAATTGATTGTCAACCTGGTGCACCAGCGTCTCAAGGAGGTCTGTGGTATCTGTATTATCATAAGAATCGTGGTGAAAAGAAGAATTAAAGTTGTGCATTTTGATGATCTTAATGATGATAATCTCGAAAAAATAATAAGTTTGTGGTGACAGATATTTTTATAGGGGAACGGACAAAAAGCCTCTCGGAGAAAAAGCCTTCGGATAAAATACCTTCTACAAAAAGCCTCCCGGAAAAAAAACCTCTTGGAGAAAAAGCCTCTCGGAGAAAAAGCCTCCTTGTTGATATTTTAGTATAAATAAAACGGACTTTTTATATAAAAAACGGATTTTTTTGTAGATTCGTTTCACAATTTTGAACAAATAAAACGGACTATATTTTTTTAAAATACATACCTAAAACGATTTATCAAATACAATACAAATTATTGGTAAACGGATAAAAAGTCTTCAGGATAAAAAGTCTTCAGGATAAAAAGTCTTCAGGATAAAAAGTCTTCAGGATAAAAAGTCTTCAGGATAAAAAGTCTTCAGGATAAAAAGTCTTCAGGATAAAAGTCTTCAGGATAAAAAGTCTTCAGAAAAAAAGTCTTCGGAATAAAAAGCCTTCAGGATAAAAAGTCTTCAGGATAAAAAGTCTTCAGAATAAAAAGTCTTCAGGATAAAAAGTCTTCAGGATAAAAAGTCTTCAGGATAAAAAGTCTTCAGGATAAAAAGTCTTCAAGATAAAAAGTCTTCAGAATAAAAAGTTTTCAGGATAAAAAGTTTTCAGGATAAAAAGTCTTTAGAAAAAAAGTTCTCAGGATAAAAAACCTTCAGGATAAAAAGTCTTCAGGATAAAAAGTCTTCAGAACAAAAAGTCTTCAGGATAAAAGGTCTTCAGGATAAAAGGTCTTCAGGATAAAACTCTTCAGAGAAAAAATCTTCAAAAATTTATTTTCAAGAAAAAATAATCACGATCGAGAACCAGCAAAAAACTTAATGATTAAATTGAGGAATCAACAACCCAGTCAAAATTATTCAAATGCTATTTCCAGAATGAAAAAAAAATTGAGCAAACATTAGATAAAAGTATAAAATTTCAATCTTTTAGTTTTAAGGATCACGTATTCTTCCTTAAACATTATTTCCTTATGGTTAAAGTGACGAAACAACAACAGCCAAGTCAAATTTATTCAAAGGCTATTTCGAGATTGAACGAAAAATTTATAGCAAAAATTAGATAAAAGTATCACATTTTATTCTTTAAGTTTTAAGGATCACGTATTAATCACGTATTTTTCCTTAAAATTTAATTTTTTGAAGATTTTTTTTCTGAAAACTTTTTATCCTAAAGACTTTTTATCCTGAAGACTTTTTATTCTGAAAACTTTTAACTCTGAAGACTTTTTATTCTGAAGACTTTTTATCCTGAAGACTTTTTATCCTGAAGACTTTTTATCCTGAAGACTTTTTATCCTGAAGACTTTTTATCCTGAAGACTTTTTATCCTGAAGACTTTTTATCCTGAAGACTTTTTATCCTGAAGACTTTTTATCTTGAAGACTTTTTATCCTGAAAACTTTTTATTCTGAAGACTTTTTATCCTGAAAACTTTTTATTCTGAAGACTTTTTATCCGTTTACCAATAATTTTTATTGTATTTGATAAATTAAAGTTCGTTTTAGTTATGTATTTTTTAAAAATATAGTCCGTTTTATTTATTTAAAATTGTGAAACAAATCTATTAAAAAAATAAAGTCCTTTATAGTTATAATTATAGTTCGTTTTAATTATGTAATTTAAAAAAATATAGTTTGTTTTATTTATTTAAAATTGTGATACGAATTTATAAAAAAATCCGTTTTTTAAAAAAAAAGTCCGTTTTATTTATACTAAAACATTAACAAAGAGGCTTTTTCTCCGAGAGACTTTTTCTCCAAGAGGTTTTTTTTCCGGGAGGCTTTTTGTAGAAGGTATTTTATCCGAAGGCTTTTTCTCCGAGAGGCTTTTTCTCCGAGAGACTTTTTCTCCAAGAGGTTTTTTTTCCGGGAGGCTTTTTGTAGAAGGTATTTTATCCGAAGGCTTTTTCTCCGAGAGGCTTTTTATCCTACATCCATTTTTATATGATGACAATTTATAATTAAATAATCTTGCATCGCCTTGATTACATCACAACAACACACCTCAACACACAACACGCCTCAACACATAACAACATACAACAACATCCTTCAACACACAACAACACACCTCAACACACAACAAAAACCACGCCACACAACAACACACCACAACACACAACAATACACCTCAACACACCACAACATACCTCAACACACAACAACAAATACACCACACAACAACACACCTCAACACACAAAAACAACTACACCACACAACAACACACCTCAACACACAACAACGCACCTCAACACACAACAACGCACCTCAACACCAGTGTTATTTTCGTTCCATAAAATAATTATAGTTTTTATTTCAGTTTCGTTTTGGAATTAATTATAGTTTTTATTTTCGTTTTCGTTTTGAAAATAATTAAAGTTTTTATTTTCGTTTCAGTTTTGAAAATAATTATAGTTTTTATTTTTATTTTAGTTTTTAAAATATATTAATTTGAAACTTTAAACACTATTCATTTATATCTAAAAAAAATATTGATTAATAACAAATTTGAAGTATAATAACAAATTTACGATTAAAATAAGTGATAATTTAGTTGACAAAGCGAAGCAGTAATAAAATAACGTTTTACAAATGGCATTACTTTCATAAAGGCCAAAGATAATGTTTATAACATAGATATATATTTTTTATATAAATTTTCATTTGTATATTATGGCATATCATAAAAAGTTGTTTAATTTTCGTTTTGGAAATAATTATAGTTTTTATTTTCGTTTTCGTTTTGAAAAGAAATTTAGTTTTTATTTTCGTTTTCGTGGAACGATTATTCAGAATTGTCGTTTTCGTTTTCGTTAAGAAAATATCACTGCTCAACACACAACAACACACCTCAACACACAACAACAACACACCTCAACACACCTCAACACACAACAACACACCTCAACACACAACAACACACCTCAACACACAACAACACATCTCAACATACCTCAACACACAACAACACACCTCAACACACAACAACACACCTCAACACACAACAACACACCTCAACACACAACAACACACCTCAACACACAACAACAACACACTTCAACACACAACAACACACCTCAACACACAACAACACACCTCAACACACAACAACACACCTCAACACACAACAACACACCTCAACACACAACAACAACACACCTCAACACACAACAACACCCCTCAACACACAACAACACACCTCAACACACAACAACACACCTCAACACACAACAACAACACACCTCAACACACAACAACAACACACCTCAACACACAACAACACACCTCAACACACAACAACACACCTCAACACACAACAACACACCTCAACACACAACAACACACCTCAACACACAACAACAACACACCTCAACACACAACAACACCCCTCAACACACAACAACAACCACACCACACAACAACACACCTCAACACACAACAACAACCACACCACACAGAGGGGCTTCAGTTTCAGGGCAGACCTGATACACTCGAACTCTCCCCTCCTGCCTCCCTCCATCAACATCCTCCCCTCCTCCAACCAAGTCAACGGCCTCCACACCATCATCAGAGACAGGTTGGTGTGTTTTTGTGTTTGTGTGTTTCTGTGTGTGTGTGTGTGTGTGTGTGTGTGTGTGTGTGTGTGTGTGTGTGTGTGTGTGTGTGTGTGTGTGTGTGTGTGTGTGTGTGTGTGTGTGTGTGTGTGTGTGTGTGTGTGTGTGTGTGTGTGTGTGTGTGTGTGTGTGTGTGTGTGTGTGTGTGTGTGTGTGTGTGTGTGTGTGTGTGTGTGTGTGTGTGTGTGTGTGTGTGTGCGTGCGTGCGTGCGTGCGTGCGTGCGTGCGTGCGTGCGTGCGTGCGTGCGTGCGTGCGTGCGTGCGTGCGTGCGTGCGTGCGTGCGTGCGTGTGTGTGTGTGTGTGTGTGTGTGTGTGTGTGTGTGTGTGTGTGTGTGTGCCATCACTAGACGACTTTTCATTCCAAAAACACAAAAGCGTGTCGAATTTATGAAAAAGTATACATTTATATATTTAAAAAGTTCACCCACAAACTCAGTTTTAGTTTGCATTTACGCATATTATGCATAAATGCAAACTAAAATTGTGTTTGTGGGTGAACTTTTTTTTACTTTTTAATAAATTTCACATGTGTTTGTAAGAACGTGAAAAAAGTTCACTCACAAACACACTCTTATTCGGGTAGTATATTATCCAAATAAGATTGTGCTTGTGGGTGAACTTTTTTTTCTTTTTTTTCATAAATACAAATGTGGCATTTGTTGTGTTTCTGTGTTAAAAACTCGTCTGGTGATGGTATGCCTTAAATATTGTTCTGAAGTAAAATACATGATTTAATACTCTGCATTGTTTATACATGTAATAATGAAATGTATGCAAATTAAAATAGTGTTTTTAGATTGAATTTTTCAATAATACTGGTGAAATGTTGAAAAATGAATAATTTTTATGTAAAAGTTCATCGAAATTTGGCATGCTAATTTCGCTGAATTTCTTTTTCAAGTAATTGCACACAGCAATCAGTCACACGCCTCTATGAATGTAATGGAACGTGATATTTCATTAAAATATTTCCATCACTAGACAAGTTTCGACTGCAAGCACGCGAAAGCATGTCAAATTCATAAAGAAGTGACAGTTCACCCACAAGCACAATCTTATCTGCATGATATATTACCAGATAAGATTGTGCTTGTGGCTGAATTGTTTTTAACTTTTAGAAGTTTGACATGCTTTCATCTTTCTGCAATATAAACTCGTCTAGTGAGTATCCTTGCAAATATTTAAAAGTTACACATCTGATAAAGTTTTTTGCAATCCGTCTGACCTATATATTAATTAGTCATTATATGCCAATTATAATTTGTGGACTTTTCCAACAATACTGATTAGCTTTTGCTCTGTTTATTATTTTTGGGATGAATTTTCATCGAAGTTTGGCATGCCAGTTTTTAGTCATTCACTTAGTTCACATAACAATCAATGTAATGCAGCGTTGGAACAATATTTCCAAGGAATACCATCTCTAGATTAGTTTTTACTGAAAAATCAAAACCATATTTATGATGAAATAAAAAGTTCACCCACAAACACATTCTTATTTGGGTAGTACATTATCCAAATAAGATTGTGTTTGTGGGTGAACTTTTTTTATATTTATAAAAACAAATGTGACATGCTTTAGTGTTTCCGCAATAAAACTGGTCTAGTGGTGGTATGTCTTGAGTTTTTTTCTCAAGACACACAGATAGTGTGCTCAGCAATCAGCCACATGTCTTCATGAGTGCAAAGAAGCACACAAGAGTGCAAAACAAAACTGAACAAATCTGAATAAAACAACCAACGACACACACAACGACACACACACAACGACACACACAATGACACACACACAACGACACACAGAAGACACACATAACTACACACACAACGACACATCCAACGACACACACATCGACACACACACAACGACACACACAACGACACACACAACGACACACAACGACACACACAACGACACACACAACGACACATCCAACGACACACACAACGACACACACACAACGACACACACAACGACATACACAATGACACACACAACGACACACACAACAACCCACACAACGACACACACACAATGACACACACAACGACACACACAACGACACACACAACGACACACACACAATGACACACACAACGACGACACACACAACGACACACACAACGACACACACACACAACGACACACACAACGACACACACAACGACACACACACAACGACACACACAACGACACACACACAACGACACACACACAACGACACACACACAACGACACACACACAACGACACACACAACGACACACACAACGACACACACACAACGACACACAACGACACACACACAACGACACACACACAACGACACACACACAACGACACACACAACGACACACACAATGACACACACAACGACACACACACAACGACACACACACAACGACACACACAACGACACACACAGAATGGCACACACACTACGACACACACACAACGACACACACAACGACACACACACAGAGGCACCTCCAGGGACGAGTTCATCTTCTACTCCAAACGACTGATGCGCATGCTCCTCGAACACGCTGTCTCCCTGCTGCCCTACCAGGTCATCGTCATCATCATCACCACCATCATCGTCGTCATCATCATCATCATCATCACCACCATCATCATCACCACCATCATCACCATCATCGTCATCATCATCACCATCATCTTCGTCATCATCATCATCATCATCATCGTCATCATCACCTCCGTTGTACCCATGGCAACGATTACCGACCTCCAATTGCAGGAGTGTGTGGTGGAGACGGTGCAAGGTGGAGAGTACAACGGAGTGCAGAAGAACTACAAGAATGTACTTTGATCTTTCAAAACACCTCTATTGCAACTTTAGCCTAATGAAAGAACTAGCAATTCAATGCAATACTACAAAATACAGTACAACGAATATCATTAACGTGGTGTAAACCCGGACCGCCTGAAGCGCCATCCCACCACCACCCCCACTGCATCATTTCACCACACCACCACCTCCTCTTCCACTCCCCTCCCCTGAATGAGCAGTTGTGTGGCGTGAGCATCTTGAGAGCCGGGGAGACGATGGAAGGGGCGCTGTGTCACGTGTGCCAACAAACCTCCATCGGAAAGGTCCTCATTCAGACCAACCTCCTCACTGGAGAACCCGAGGTGTGTGTGTGTGTGCGTGTGTGTGTAAGTGTGTGTGTGTGTGTGTGTGTGTGTAAGTGTGTGTGTGTGTGTGTGTGTGTATGTGTGTTTGTGTGTGTGTGTCCGTCTACCTCCATCAACCCTCCCTTCCGCCTCTCCCCCCCCCCTCCAGCTGCACTACTTGCGCCTACCGAAGAACATAAAGGACAGTCACGTGGTGCTGATGGAGGCAACGATGGCGACCGGAGCAGCTGCCATCATGGCCATTCGAGTCTTGCTGGACCACGAGGTACCAGAGGAGAACATCCTGCTCGTCTCGTTGCTCATGGCGCTGCCTGGTTGGTTGGTTGGGAGGGTGGGTCGCGGTGTGCTTTTTTTGGGTTGGTTGGTGTGGGAGGGTGATGTGATGGTTGGTGATGGTGGTGGTGTGGGTTGGGGCGGGGTTAATGGTTTGCTCGCAGTGTTCTTCAGAGTTATAACATAGTTCAGATTCATTAGCCTGTGGTTCTTATCGGTTTACTTTGACCTGAAGCTCACAAAAATGACTTATTTCACCAGATGCACAATAAAAGTCGCGCGCAAAAAGTCAGTTTATGTTTCACATTGTCCCCGCGACGTTTTTTACGGGTCTGGTGAAGCAAAGTAATTTTTGTAAGTTTTAAGCATAAGTTCTTGCGAGCAAATAGTGTGCTCATAAGACTCACCATGAAGTACTTGCCAATGTATTGAATAGATTCCCGTGATATCTCGAGTGTTCTTGATATTATGAAAAAGCGCTGTACGTATTTATTTGATTGATTGATTACACCACCACCATCACCATGACAACGTCATCATCATCACCACCACCACCAGAACAACGTCATCATCATCATCACCACCACCACCATGACAACGTCTCAGGCGTGCAATCAGTAGCTTATGCTTTTCCTGGCGTCAAACTGGTGACCACAGCGGTGGACAAGGAGGTCGACAACAACTTCCACATCATTCCTGGCATGGGTGGGCGCTGCTTTGAGGAGGGGTGATGGGCTGGACGGGAAGGAAGAGAGAGCGTTGGTGTTGAAGGGGATTGAGAAAAGTTAGGGATGTTGAAGGATGGTGAGCGGGATTAACTCTACAATGAATTTATTTATAAACATCAATAATGACGTGAAATGAACATCAGTCAGCGAACGAGCACGGACCCACCACACAGGCAACTTCGGAGACAGGTTCTTCGGCACTGAGGCATGCACGCACGACTGAAGCAACCACCGAACCTCCACACAACTCATTCAGCTACCTTCATCACAATTCCTCTTTCTTGACTTTATTTTCTGAGATTTAAGTTGATTTCTGACTGCAAAACTGTTTCAACTTAAAACTGTTAAACCGCTACATACCTAAATGACTTTATCGCGTTGAATCATAAGACTGCATAATGAATTGTATTCTGTCGTTGTATTTATGTCGATTCGAATAATCAAAAAAATAATTATAGATAGTACTTTTACTATGGGATAAATGGTTCAAACTCTTTTAATCATGTACTAATTATCTTGAAAATAATTTCATAAACAATTTAACTACAATTTGATTTTGAAATGTGGAAGGAGTGAGAGGTGGTGGTGGTCAGGCCATCATCTGTTTCTTCTCTTCAATCAATGGCATGCTCTGTTGCATCGTTCTGTCGTCGTTGTGGTTGCGTGTGGAAGGAGGAGGAATTGAAGGCAGCAAGAAGCACAACGTGGTGTTGGTGTTTGAAAGATTCATTGAAGTACAACACAACATTTAGATTTTCACTGCAACTTGCACCAAAGCATCTTCACCAACCAATCAACCTTTCGACCAAACATGCCCACCACAACCATCATACCACCAGCACCACTAGCAGCAGCGACGAACCTGAAGAACTGCTTGGCGTGCTTGCAGGTGCCACTGGTGCAAGGGTCGCACACGAGCGACAGTTTGCGAGTGCAGCTGATGCCGCTGTGCAGATGCTCCTTCACTAGGTCTGCCATGCACTGTTGCCGTGGTGGTGTGATCAGGTGTGGTGGGGTGTGATGAGGTGGTGGTGGTGTGATGAGGTGGTGGTGGTGGGATGTGGTGTGATGAGGTGTGATGAGGTGGTGGTGGTGTGATGAGGTGGTGGTGGTGTGATGAGGTGGTGGTAGTGTGATGAGGTGGTGGTGTGGTGGTGGGATGTGTGGAGTGGTGAGTGGTGGTGAGTGTTGCTGTAGTGGTGTGAGTGGTGGGAATGCTTGGGTGGTTTGCAATGTGATGGCATAGTGGTGTAGTCTGGTGTGAGATCAGTTGTGATGATGACAATGATGATCTAAAAGTTGTGACGGTTGTGATAATAGTAGCAATGATGATGATAATGATGTCATGGTGTGGTGAGGCAGGGGTACCTGGATGAAGGAAGGTCTGTCATTCATCGACTCAGCCCTTTTCACTATTATGGAGCTCTACAGGCGATGGTGGGGTGGTTGTTTTTCATTCAGCCTCCTACATGTTCACTTACAAGGCAATATGCCGCTGGGAAGCGCGTGGTAGTGACTATATGCCGACCGACATGATTTAGTTACAAATGCATTACAAGGCTCCACACTACTTCACCTCCACCAAAACGCAAACTAGACACCGCACACACACACACACACACACACACACACACACACACACACACACACACACACACACACACACACACACACACACGCACACACACACAAACACACACACATACACACACACACACACACAAACACACATGTACACACACACACACACACACACACACACACACACACGCACACACGCACACACAAACACACACACACACACACAAACACATACACACACACACACAAGCACGCACACACAAGCACACACACTGTGGGAGAGCAGTTCTGCATACTCGATGTCCAACTCGTAGAGGGTCTCGATGTGGTCTGACGTGAAGGAGATGGGCACCAAGAGGATGCCCTTGCAGCCCGACGTCTCCAGGTGCTTCAGCTTGTCCTTCGTGCTAGGAGCCAGCCATGGCAGAGGCCCTACCTGTGCGTGTGTGCGTATGTGTGTGTGTGTGTGAGTGTTTGTGTGTGTGTGTGTGTGTGTGTGTGTGTGTGTGTGTGTGTGTGGTGGGATGGTGCACGCTTGGTAGAGTGGTGGGTGCTTGGAGGAGGATGGTTTGCATAGAACTCGCCTCATCTCAAACACACTAAATAGCTATAACTAACCGATTTTTTATTTGTAAAACGCTCTTAAACACTCAATAAAAAGTGGTGGCATGATGCATGCTCAACTATGATGATGACAGCATGCACGCACACACAGAAGTAACCTTGGACTGCCAGGCGAGCGTGTGGGCGTGGCTGTGGCCGAGGCGATCCATCACCGCCTGCACGGTCGCCGCCACTTCGTATGGGTACGGGTCGCCCTTCGTTACGTACTGCCGAGGGGGTGGTGATGGTGTGGTGGTGGTGGGGGTGATGTGGTGGTGATGATGTGGTGGTGGTGGTGGTGGTGTGGTGGTGGTGTGGTGGTGGTGGTGTAGTGGCGGTGGTGATGATGATGATGAGGTGGTGGGCACTGCAGTGTATTATGAAAGTTGAGAAGAAAAAGCAAAGCTTGAATGAATTAAGATGATGATGATGATGATGATGATGAAGATGGGGAAGATGATAATAATGATGGTGATGACCTTGAGAGGGAGTGAGTGGGCGGTGAAGAGGATGGTGACGTGGTCTCTGATCTCGACAGGGAACTTCCTCAAGCCCTCCGTGATGCTGTCAGCGAACGACTATCGCCGCCGTCGTCGTCGTGGTGGTGGATGGTGGAAAGTGCCAAAGTTGAAGTTTAAAGGCACAAGAAAACTTGTATAAATTTTTAAAAAATATAATAAAATTAAAAATAATTCAAATTGGTAAAAAACTAAGAAAGGTTTTTAATTAAAATATAAAAAAGCGCCTAGATAAGCTGGAGCATGGGTGGACTGACGGCAATCAGGCCAGGGTGGGTGGACCAGCGGTCGATGGTGGACCAGGGAAGGGTTGAAGGTCTCCCACGGTCCCTGTAGTGCCTGTACAGCGCATTCAGACTGCTGCCCGTCGTGGAACAACTATACTGTGGGTACTGACTAAAGGCCACTGCCCTCTCTACTCCGTCTCTGTGTGTGTGTTTGTGTGTGTGTGTGTGTGTGTGTGTGTGTGTGTATGTGTGTGTGTGTGTGTGTGTGTGTGTGTGTGTGTGTGTGTGTGTGTATGTGTGTGGGGTAAAATAAATGTGTGATTTAAAATCTTATAAAGAAAATGTAAAAATTAAATAGCTTTCGCTTTTACTAGAACAACTACCCCACAACCACTCCATAACCACACAACCACCCCACAACCACCCCACAACCACACCAACCACCCCACAACCACACCAACCACCCCACAACCACACCAACCACCCCACAACCACACCAACCACCCCACAACCACTCCAACCACCTTCCCCACCACACCAACTTCTCCATAGCTTCAATGGCTTCCTCAGTGGATGGACTGACGTATCTGAAGCCCACATAGTACTTGTGAGGCGCTGTCGAAAGGTGGTTTGACAAAAATTAAAAAGAATATAAAAAATTAAAAATTAAAATGATAGTTTTATGATTGTTTTGTTCACCCACATGCAAGTAAGTTATTAATAATTTCCAATCATGCTACCAATTAAATGGATGGGTAGCTGAGTTGGCAACGACTCTCGGCTCGACCAATAATTAAAGGTCCTTGGTTCCAGTGCAACCAATGCCCTAGTAACCCAAAGGCGCAAACAAAAATATGCAGCCTAAGTGGCCTGGAAGCCCGTTCGGGTTACACGCCACTATAATAATGCTCGTCATTCTTATTATAATAATTAAACAACTAAAAAATGCTTTCATCATTGCTTTATTTAAGATTCACCCACATGCAAGTAATCCTTTCATTATTTGATTATTTTCCCAACCATGAACCCACCTGTGAGAGGACTAATGTGGTCGAGAATCTGCACCATGCCCTGTCCCTGCAGGTGAGTCCACTTATGGATGGGGGAGCCACCCCCAATTTCTGCGTACGCTTCCTGGATTTTCGGAGTCCTCCGTCTCGCTATCCACGCACCCAGACGACTGTGTGGTGCATGGGATGGTGAACTTATTAAATGGCTTGAAAAATAACTTTTTAAATTAATAAATGTTCATATAATTTAGCAAAAAACAGCATCATCATCATCATCATCACTCTTGGAAGGGCAGTTGCAGCAGATCTCTGTCGGAGAAGAGGTTTTTGAGGAAGGAGTGGACTTCTGCCAGATCCTTCGGCCCTCCCATGTTCATCAGCAAGATGCCTGTCTTCGCACGTGGCCTTGCATCAGTGTGTGTGTGTGTGTGTGTGGGTTTTACTTTTGTGCGTTGTATTTATATGAAAAAAATGATAAATGTGATTTTTGTTTGAAAATGTTGAAAGCGTACATTGTTTCCGGTGTTTCTTCATTTTTTGCTTTAACAGAGCTGCTGCTCAAAAAACATACTTGCTTTTCTGAAACAAGCACTTGAAAAAAATGGCTAATACTAATATTAAAAATTTATTATAAAAAATTATTTTAAACTTGGCATGTGTTAAATGTCCGTAGAAAAGCTTCCATTCAAAAGTTCTTTAGCATCATAAAAAGAGCTTAAATTATCATTAAAAATTTCTTACCGGCATTTTTGAAAAAATATTTTCTTAACATAAACATGATTTAAAAGATTTAAGGAGCCAAGAACGTAAAGTTATATAACAGTTTAATGCAGGCTTAAAGCACTACAACTTAAGTTCTTTTTTAAACATAGTTTCAATTGTAAAATATTCTACCTTTAACTTACACAACAAAAATTTTAAATTACAAAATCCAAACAATTAAATAATAAATATATAAAAATATTGAAATTTTTTTTATTGAATTAATTAATACAATGAAAAATCTCTGGATGTTTTCAAATTAATGTTAATTAAAATAAAACTTTAAAAATAAGAAGAGAAGTGAAAACTAAAGTTAAAAGAAACTTTAATACTTTTTCGACTTTTCAGCTTAGTGGACAGCTTGACAGAGTGAGTTTTTTTGGAGAAAAAGCAATGGAGATAGTTATTTTTTCATGAAAATTCTTAACAACATTTCAAATGACACGTTCTGGAAAAAAATGAAAAAAGATTTATTCTTTATTTTATAATATTTCCAGATGACGGTTGTAAATTTAGTGCACACTGTTTTCTAACAATGAACTAAATTATATAAGTAAAACACCGTTATGTTCGGACACTTTAAAATTTTTTTCTCAAAAAAATAATTATTTGGTTTTTATTTAAGAAAAAAAGTATCTATATTAATAAGGCTTAGTGAGAAAATACATTCATAAAAGTTCAAGCTGTGTCACACTTGAAAGGTGGTAAAAATAAAAACTATAATTATACAAATTCCATAAATCTTCGTCAATTGGAAAAGTTTTAACAAAATTAATTAATACTTTATAAAACCGACGTTTCAAAAAGTTGGAAAAATAGCTCAAAATTTTGGTATTTTGGGATGGCTTAGATGGTAGAAGTCGCACTTGCAACTCAAAGGTTGCCTGTTCGAATCCCTGACAAGAAACCGTGAGCTATCATATACCTAGTGTATATGATGCGGTGTTTACGACGTATGCGTTGAAAGATGTGTACGTCGTGTGGAGTGGCGCCTCTGGCGCATAAGAACCATGGTTCCTAAAACATTGTAACATGGCCTGCGTCTGTCAGGCTGTGAATAATACAAACCATTAAAAAAAAATTTTAAAGTTTATGCATTTGAACATATATCACTTTTTTATTATAATTTTAATAATTGTTGAACATAAAAGCATAAAATTAATAAGTTTTCAACTTTTTGAAAGTGAAAAATGATTTAAGATATAAAAAATCATTGTTTTAACTTCTACATAAATATTTGATAATTTTCCTATAAAATAGACTTTTCAAAAGCAAATGTTCATTTAATATTTTTTAGCTTCACGATAAATATAAATACAAGTTTTGTTAGATTTCACATAAATCAGACATTCAAAGGCGCGTTTTAATTTTCACCAAAAATTAACTTGCAGATTGATTCACGAAGAGTTGGTTCAAGGAAGACATTACGCCCGGTGATTCTGTGCTTTGTGAGCGTGAAAATTAACTTAATTTAGACTTTTTTAAGGCTCAAAAAGTTTTAAGATTCCATTTATTAAAAAACAAATCTGAAATATCACCTCTACAAATATCTAATGCGTCTCAAAAAAGTTTAAAGCTTCAATTATAGACAATTTTTTGAAACCTCGAAAAACGTTTAACGAAACATCACATGGGATTTTTGAAACATAATAGTATTTTGCATTTTGATTAATGCCACCAGCTTAGTGAACGGATAAACGAAAGCAGAGGTTTGGGTTATTTCATAAACGATTTAGATGATTTATTTTCATTTTAAATTAATCGAAACTGAATTCATTATTTGACTGAGTTACATTTTCCGAGTTTCCATTGGATTAAAACGATTTTAAAAATTATTTTGGAGCTTAAACTAAGTGCTTGCAAAATGAAACTTTTTCATTAACAACTTTCTTCTAGCAGTAATCTTTTACTTTCAATTTTTATTGAGAGTGGTATGGACTTTCTTTAAAACTCCATTTTGTTTTAAAATAAAATAATAAATAATGCCTATTTATAATTCACCAAGGCACGCAACTGGGGCGCCACTCACACGTCATAAGTCGTGAAACACCGCATCATATACACTAGGTATATGATAGCTCACGGCTGACTGAACAGGGATTCGAACTGGCGACCTTTAAGTTGCAGGTCCAATGACTTTACCATCTAAGCCAACCCGCTCGTTCGTTTTAGGCATACAACTTGAAAGATGTGGAACATACTTTTTTTTCTTGCCGTTTATTATTTACACAACATGCATATACAATTTGTAAAAAAATATTTTTTTTGTATTTGATATAAAAATCTGTTTCTCAACTCGACCAAAAGACAAGACAAGTCATATAAGTAGTGCAACTGAAATGGAGAGGTATATTTGGATGCTTTATAGAGGCTTACATGTGTGATGAGACAATGGGAGAATTCCTCGATAGAAAAGTGATGGAGCGACAGAATCTTTGCATTGTGACGACGTACCCATTCTGTTTCAGATGTTTAAAATGTTTTAAAAAATTGTTTTGCAACTTTTCTGTAAAGTGAGCAACAAATATTATGAAATTTATAAACGTTAAAAATTAATTTGATTTAAATTAATAATCGTTTCACAACTCGTTTATGTATTTTAAAATGTATCTTTAGTGCATGTAAGTTAAATGAAAGTCCTAATTGAAGAAATTATAATTATATATATTTTGAAGCTAAATTAAAATTTAAAGTATATCATATATGGTATATGGTATATCGTATATGGTATATCAGAACATTTAGAGGTATAAACGGCTTATTTTATATTACATTAAAAAAGTTCAACAAATAAGTAATAAATTGTAATATTTGTTGAAAAATTGCCGAAGTTAAAATAAATTTGAAAAAATGGAAAACCGACTCATTTTTTCAATTTTTGTAGCGCTGTTCGTGATAACGATCGAAAGTCGCCTAGAGAAAAACAACATGTTTCAGCTTGAACTGCAACAACAAGAAGTTATTCAGCACGCCAGCAATGAAACTATTAGAGACAAAACTTTAAATGCAAACCACAGTGGAACAACCTTTGAAAACCCAAAAAAAGATGTATTTACTGAAAGAATAAGCAAGCACTGCATCAACTCTAACCACGGTAACAACGAAACCAACGACATCATCAGCAACTCCACCAACCAATCTTCAAGAAAGCACACATCCAAAGCATGCAAGCGCCCCTCGCACAACGACGCCAGCACTCAAAGCACGTGGAGCTTCTCTCTCGTCCTCAACAAGTTCATCACGCCCCTCCTCTTCGGCTCCATCATGTGTGTCGGCGTGGTGGGCAATGCTTTGGTGATCGGGGTGATCGTCAGCAGGGCGGGCATGCGCAACGTCATCAACCTCCTCCTCTTGAACCTCGCCATGGCCGACCTCCTCTTCGTCATCGTCATCCCTCCCTCCACTGCGTATGTCTTCGCCAACGAAACGTTAGACCTCGTCTGTTTTTAATTACTTTTTATTTGAAGAATTGATTAATTAAGTGTTTATTTTGTAAACATTTATTAAACAATCAAATTCAGTTGATTAAAAAATCTGAATTAGATTTTTGAGAAGAAATGTTTTTATTGAAAATGAAAATAAAATGCTTCTACCCATTTTTTAAATATTTATTTAAATTATTTATTCTTTCTCAAACTAGACTCTAAAACCTAAAAACTAATACATTTGAGGATCAATTAAAAATAAGAGTCATAAATGTCAAAAAACTTATTTTAAATTTTAATTAATTAAATTAATAGTTTAATTGTTCATTTTTACAAATAATTCAGAGGCATTTACTTGAAACTTTTTATAGAAAGGTTGAGCATTCTCACGATATTCTCATCCAATCCTAGACGAGACAAAATTATTTTTTTAATGATTTTTCAATTTCAAAATAATGTCACAGTTTTTGAACTAAAAAATGAACTAAAATGGCTAATGACAGCTGCGTCTTCTTCTTCTTCCTTGATCTCACCCCAACGGCATGATGATGATGATGATGATGATGACGATGGTGATGATGATAATAATAATAATGATGATGATGATGCTGATAATGATGATGATGATGATAATAATGATGATGATGATGATGGTGATGATGATGATGAGGATGATGGTAATGATGACGATGATGATAACTGTCACTAAGCTGTTGACAAAATCTTTTCTTCTTTTTTTCTAACACCTTTTATACACGAAATAGATATTTTTAAATCAAAATAAATTCTCTTTAAATTTTATCAGTTTCTGAAATTACAGATTTCACTCTTCGTTGCTTTTTTCTCTCATCTTTGTTCATAAACTCAAAATTATCTACGTTATTTTTTACAAAAACTGTTTTTTTATTTTCAGGAAAACTAATAAAAACATCATTGTTTTTCCTCGTCAAGTTTTATGTGATACTTTTCCCCATAAACAAACACCTCTTCTGTGATTCGTGTTTTTGACTGCATAAACCCTCAAACTGCC
>OX030957.1:8177756-8182756 GCA_943735955.1 Piscicola geometra | reverse complement strand
AAATGCATTTGGAAATTTATCAATTAATTTTTTGTATTAAACTTTCATGTATGGTAAGACACCATGTATAAGACGCTCTTTCAAGTAGTTTCTTTAAATTTTGAAAAATAATGTTTATGAAAATCATATGACAAAAATCTAAACAATACTTTTTCTGAAATTTTTTTTTTTTTTACAAAGAATTTTTTGCATTTTTTTTGTTTTTAAGATTTTCATAACTAGTCATTTTCCTTTTATCCTACGACGTAGGATTCTTTACGAATTTTAGTTTCATTGGTTAAATGAAAAAAAAATTATGTTCCGTTATTCAAAGCAGCAAATCGATAAAATTATTTGCACATTTAAAACATCTTTGAAGTTGTTTACATAAAAATCCATGTTTAAAGTGCAGTTTTACCTGTGAATAGAGTCTTTAAAAGTTAATCTTTCTCATAAATCTACAAAACCCCACTTAAAATAACCACCTTTTTCCCTCATCTCCAGGTCTTAAGTCTCTTGTGGCACGTGCTCGCCTACTGCAACTCTTGCGTCAACCCTCTCATCTACAACTGCGCCTCGAAGGAGTTCCGTCAGGCTTTCAGGAGTGTTGTTGGCTGCAGGAAAGAAGCAACAAGCAACAAGAGTAACAACATACGAACACCTAACCTGCTCGAACTCAACCCAAAATGCAAGAGTGCGGATTCCTCTTTTCAGTGATTGAGTGTTGTTGCGTAGTTGAACTAAAAGTAGAATACTTGTGGTAACTATTGATTTTGTTAGGAAAATAATTTTTTCTGTTTTGTTCGGGAGAAAAATTTCAATATTTAAACAATAGGATAAGGGTATTAAGGAGCTCAACATAAAATAGGAAAGTTAACAAAAGTATAATCAAACTGATGAATTTAACTCAGAATACTTTTTTACAGTTAAGGTAAAAAATAATGTACATTAAATCAAAAAAAGATAATTTTATAAAATCTAACTGTTATTTTTTAAGTTTTTGTTTTACGACTCCTTAAGAAAAAACAATTATACTTTTCCACTCATTCGCACACCTAATATTTCATAGTAAAGTACTTGTATAGTGAAATGTTATAAATATTGTAATGGTCTTTTTTGAGAGTTATTTACTCTCTTTTAACATTTGAATAATCTGCTTTCAAGTTTTCAAATTTTAGTTTTTTTGTGATTTAATAAATATAATAAACTTTTTTAGTAGTTTTGGCGTTGAAAAAACAATAAATCAAAATTTTATAGAGCTTAATGCAAAGAAAATCTTGATGAAAACCGTTATTCGAATTGTTTCTAGGCCACATTTATTGAACTAATAAAAAAGAATATACAAAACTTTAATAAAAATTGTAAGAAGTTTTTAAATAAAGAACATTAGTTTTAATTTTCACAAACATATATTAATATTTAGAAAATTTCAATTAAAAAATAAAGTGTGTCTTGTAAACGAAGACATTTTTCATGAGCGCGAGTCGTAGAGAAATTATTTCAATTCTTATTTATATGGAATATATTTAATTAAATAAAAATCAAAAAAATTTAATAATTTATTAACCACTCTTCACATTTAACCACACTCACATCACCCTCATCATCATTGTCACAGCATCACTATCATTACCAATACAGCCTTTCACCTCTCATCACAACACAATCATTCCTACTACATCATCATCATCATTATCATCATTCCCACAAAGGCATCATCATCAGGACCTTAGAAACTGAAATAAAATGTAATATAGGGCTAGAAGGGACGAGAAAATAGAAAAGCCCATCCTATCTTTCACTTTCAAAAGCTGATTGAAAACAATGAGTGTTTTCATCTTGTAATGCGGAAATCCTGCCTCAAGCCACTGTAACATTTGAAGAATTTGCCAATGTACGATGAAACATTTCAAATTATAAAAAAAAGAGATTGTGTATTAGGTAATAAATAAAATTAAACTTTAAATAAATTTTTTTAAAGCGCAAAAATGTTTAAAAAACATCAATAAAAGTTTTAACAAATCAGGCTTTCACGCAATGCAGGATTCACGCGTATTGAATGAAAAGAGCCTCATAAAATATATATAAAATTATTTTGTTTTAAGCTATTTCATGGAAGCATGGATTAGTTCATACATCAAACACATTTCCAACTAATCCCTGAAAGCATTATTATATCGAGAATTATGTAATTAAAATTCCTTTATTATTAATAATAAAATGTCTTTATTATTAATAATAAAATGTCTTTATTATTAATAATAAAGGCATTTTTGTTCTTTGAAATCTTTTGCAGTCTGCCTCCTGAGTGGCCCATTTCGAAAAATAAGAAAAGAGAGCAAACTAATGAGAAGTGCTGTAATAGATTTTCAAAGAGACAGTATAATGATTTTCAAAATGAGATTCTGTGAAAAAAATTTTTTTTGCAAAGCCTCAAGACATCTGCATCACTCAATACTCTAATTTGAATGACAAGAGAAAGTAGTGATTTGCATATATCAGAAAGGTAGGCTTTATAACATATGAATAGCGTTTTAAAGTGAGTCAAGGACTAAAAAATGGCATGAAAAATTAGTTGTTGAAATTTTTTTTTCTTCAAATATTAAAATTTATAATTCACGTTTTTAATTAAGTATTTTAACTTCTTTTTTATTTCCTTCCATTACTTTTTTCCCGACCATATGCTCGAATAAATCCCCGCGCAACCTTTTCACTCTTGAATTTGTAATTTAAAAAGTTTAAAAAAATATTATTATTTTTTTTCTTCATATTTTCAAAACATCAATAAAATTTAATTTCAAACGGCGACATTTTTCTTGTTGTAAACGTCGCTGAGAAAAACTGTAAAAAATATTATATAGAAAAAACAAAACTATTTTTATGACCCACCCATTCAGTAGTGTCTTTTCTAATCATGAAGCAACTAAAACACGAAAGATCATGGGAACGTATGCTTTGACGTGGCTTAGAGCGGTGTTTTCTATATTTTTGATAAAACTGAGTGATTTCTGAATTCTATTTGACATCTCTAATATTTTTAACTTAATCTTTTTTTCACCCAAATACCAAAAAAAATTTGATAAAAATGAATAAAAAATGCTATTTAATGGCCACATAGACCGCACCAGTGTATTTCCCCTTTAAATATACCCTCCTAAGGGCCCCTCCTTCTTCAACAAATCATATTTTAAAGCTTCCATCCCATTAAAGGCGATCACAAAACACTTCATGTGTGGGTGAATATTAATGCAAAGCATGTTGTGTTGTTGAAATGACTCCGATCATTTCAAGTTTTGTTTCGCTCACAAATCCTGTCAACTCTTACCAAAACTTCAGCGCCACCTGTGGAGAGGTTTGTAAGAATACTCGATATGTCTAAGGAAAATTGAGTTAAGTTTTTTGCTGAAAAGAACAAAATACCACTATCATTTCACTACATCACTAAAACTACACTGTCACCACGTAGCTGTGGTGTAAATGTTTTTGGGGTGATTGGTTGAAGGAATGAGGTTGAATACATGTTGAAATGATTCGGTTGAATGGTGGGGGCAGTTTTAGTGGTTTGGTGGAGTGATGGTTGTTGTGATATGAAGAAGTGGTAGAGTGTGTGTAGCTGAGATTCAATTGTTTTCACACTCAAACAAATTTATTTAAACATTGAGTTAGTGAGAGAATTTAAAAACCTTTGCCGAATAATCAAAAATAATCAAAATAGCTATAAGCTTCACTTTATGGGTCTTGAAGAACATATAAGCGATGAAAGACTATCATCTTATGAATAGAACGCCATCTATCGTCCAATAGAAAGTATTTGGGAAGCAGTGATGGCTTAGATGGACTTGCAACTCAAAGGTTGCCTGTTCCCTGACGAGCAACCGTAAACTATCATATACCTAGTGTAAATGATGCGGTGTTTGCGACGTATGCATTGAGAGATGTGTACGTAGTGTGGAGTGGCGCCTCTGCGCATAAGAACCATGGTTCTCAGAACCATTGTAACATGGCCTGCGTCTGTCAGGCTGTGAATAATATATTGATTTTTTTATGTTATTTGTGCCACCAAAACGTACGTTCAGCCAAAACCTTTGAGTTAAAATTAATTAAATAAATTGTTTTAAAAAATCATCTCTCTTGGGCTGTAGACCATGTGAAAAGTTTTCCTATTTTAATAAATAATTATAAAACTAAAAAAATGAAAGTTTTTCATTTGCAATTAAAAGTTAGAAAAGGGGAAAATTGTAGGGGCAAGCGCTGTAATTGTCTTATTGGAGCCATTTGATGACAGATTAGACCCATTATGTGTTCAGAAGGCGTTTATCCAATTTAACATGCCACTCTTATTAGATGTTTTGTATGGTCGTACATATGTTTTGGTGAACACGAGAGAAGGGTGGTTTCACTTAATCAATTACAATGCTAATAATTGTTTCATGAAATGGTACCATAATTTTTTCCTATAAAAAAAAGAAAACCATCAAAAAGATCATGAGAAAGTTGAAGAGGGTATTGACTGGTCAAAAGGATAAGATCATGAGTCATCAACTTCGAAAAAACACAAAATGTATGCACTAAAAAATTCTTAATAGATCAACTTATTTTTCAGATTTTTCTTGAAAATGCAAAACTGTATAATTGCTTCTATCAAAAAACCAAATCTCATTTTTATTTGCAATAGCCCTTGAAAAAAGCTAAAACTGTTATTCTGGCTTAAAGTCATGAATGTTTACCCGTCAAGACGACTGCCTAGTTTGTGCATATTTTGTTTTCAATTATATAATTATTCAGAACCTAAAAGTTTTCAACACTTCTTGTCTTCTGTGGCAAAATACTATGTCTTCAACAAGGTTACTACTGGTCATCCTAGAACAGCCTATGATCCTTCACCCTTGGGATAATTCAGCCATTTAAATGATTTATTTATTTATATATTTCAAATTTAAATTATGAGAAAAATGCACATTTGCGCCAAAATTATGTAAATTATCATTTTAACTAATTAAATAAAACGAGTTTCATAAATT
>OX030957.1:8157756-8172756 GCA_943735955.1 Piscicola geometra | reverse complement strand
AATTTATAAAGTAAGCTTCCAGTTATTTCCGATTATTGAATCTGTCAAGTTTTTCACGATTTTAAAGAAAAACTGGTATATGCGGAAATGAAAATAAATGTTTTATAAAAAGAAAAAATAATCTTAATTTTTTAATTTTTGATTTTCAAATCAACTTTAACTTTGATTTTGAAACTACATTTAACTTAGATAAATTTCTCGAAATATTAACTTTAAATAACGGATACCAGATGGACTCAGGTTCTAAATGTTTAGGTTATAAACCGACGATTACATTTAATTAACTACAACGATTTGATTACACAAAGACTGCATAAGCGCAATAACCTACCAGCTTACCTACCTACGCACAAATCACCTCCGATGAATTGTAGCCTGTCGGACGCCTGCGCAGGGTGTTCATGGCCTCTTAATTAAAGCCTCCAAAGGCCTGCTTCATTCCATATGCCCCGTTTACTGGATGTATTTACCCGACTTTGTATACCTTTTGTTCTCTGAGTAGAATTCACATTGTAAAAACAGTGGATTATAATATGTGTTTTTGAATGAATGAGTTACACACGCAATACTGGTGTTTAAATTCTGATTTTTATGGTGTAAAAACTCCTCTTCCTCAACCCTCTCTCCCTCATTTGTCACTCCTCCTCTTCCACCCATCAAACACGAAGGCAACATTGCAAGCCAACGTGGAGAGCACGTCACTCAACAGCCCCTAGGCGGTGTGTGTTATGGAAAGTGACGTATGCTGGAGAATGACGTATGTTGGAGAGTGACGTGTGTTGGATAGTGACTTATACTTGAGTTTATAATGCATGAAAAACATAAAACTGGGCATACAGATATTCAAAATAAACACAACCACCGAAAAAACATGGTAAACAATTAATAAACTCTTTCAGCAAAAAGCACCACAAGGAGAAGAAAAAAGTTCGGTAAACGAGTGTGCAATTGAGCGCTGACAGCGTCTCGTGCAGTGATTGCAGTGATTATTCTCCATTACGCCATTATGTCATCTCGTTGCAGTCGTCTGTCGTGCCTTGAACCAAGACGCTTCAAGCGTGCTTGCAAGGTTTA
This sequence comes from Piscicola geometra, assembly GCA_943735955.1. Taxonomy (NCBI): domain Eukaryota; kingdom Metazoa; phylum Annelida; class Clitellata; order Hirudinida; family Piscicolidae; genus Piscicola; species Piscicola geometra. Next base: position 8,171,682 of record OX030957.1, on the reverse strand, counting down.
AAAATATTGTTTTTCATAGGATTCAAAATTAAACTTTAATAGATGCTTCATGCCGTCCAAGAAAATATGTTTGCTGCTGAATGAGTTGAAAGTCTCCGAAGCAGAACTTAATCGCTTTAGTTCTTTTCTTGACAGCACCTCCAGAGGCTCTCGTTAGCACACAATGGCATGCATTGTGCTGCAGCATCCCACTGTGACCCTCTCACTCCCTCATTACACGCCATCTCTGCTTCTTCTTCCTCCTCGTCATCATCAACTTCAACATCATTATTCTACATTTTTCTATATCATCACCATCACCATCACCTCTTTTTCATCTCTAAATCATCAATTTTTCCCCATCAACATCTTAATCATCGCCACCTTTCTCGTTCACCAACTCACTTATACGGACATGCACACTTATCTACATAGACAGACAGACAGACAGACAGAGACAGACAGACAGAGACAGACAGACAGGTAGGTAGTGGATGAGTGCAATCTGCAATCATCTTCTCACAAAGCATCATAGAGGCAAGTTGCGCAAGAGGAAGCTTTGAAGGGGCAGCTATGACGTCATTGCGTGTGGTTGCATTAGAGCGCTATGAAGAAGGATGACAGCAGTCCTGTTCTCTTGGAGCTTTGCAAGCTTTGCGTTTGTAATTGAAGGAAAAAAAAACCTTTTTATTGATCTAGAAGTGCTTGTCAATGAGTTTCTAATAATGATGACGAGCATTATTATAGTGGCGTAATAACCCGAACGGGCTTCCAAGCCACTTAGGCTGCATATTTTCATTTGCGCCTTTGGGTTACTAGGGTTGCACTCGAACTTAGGACCTTTCGTTATTGGTCAAGCCGAGAGTCGTTGCCGACTCGGCTACCCGTTTCTAGGGCATTTTGTATCGCTTTTGTCGTAAAGGAAAAACTCAAACTTGCCATTCTTTAGAACATTCTTCGTCAAAGTTCTCAAATGGCGTAGTTGAAATCAAAAGTGAAATACGATGAGAGCCAACGACGCTCTAGAGAAGCTACGCAGACACGAGACGATCGTGCGCATGCGTCAGAATCTCCTTGTTGCTGTAGTTTCCTGCGGTGAGAAGAATGTGTCGTCGCAATGGCTGCAGATGAATGGCGTAACAAAGCATAGCAGTTCACAGCATTCATTCAACTGAAGACGGCAAAACTTGAGCATAAATCTCAAATGTTTTACGGCATACATTAGCACGAAATGAACATTTAAAATGAAGCGCTTAACTAACAAAAACCAATCAATCAGAAAACGTAAAATCGTTTCAAAACCCTCAAACCTCTGTTCACACATTACAAAACAAAATAAGACACAATATACAAAGCCCCCTCTCCCACTAAATCCGAGTGCCACGAATACCATAGAGCTCACCAGTGGCAACAGCCTGACCAGGGAACACAAGACACTCCTTGAGAGAGGAGCCCTCGGAAACTCTTGAAGAGTCACACACGATGCAGTTGTCCAAAGTGACGCTGTGGTGGTTGTGAGGTGGTGGTTGTGGGGTGGTGGTTTTGAGGTGGTGGTTGTGGGGTGGTGGTTGTGAGGTGGTGGTTGTGAAGTAGTGGTTGTGAGGTGGTGGTTGTGAGGTGGTGGTTGTGAGGTGGTGGTTGTGAGGTGGTGGTTGTGAAGTGGTGGTTGTGGGGTGGTGGTTGTGAGGTGGTGGTTGTGGGGTGGTGGTTGTGGGGTGGTGGTTGTAGGGTGGTGGTTGTAAGGTGGTGGTTGTAAGGTGGTGGTTGTGTGAGAAGGGGGTGGAAGTGGGTGGGTGATTGGAAAATAATGAATCCATAAATAGTAAAAATAAAAAGTTTTAATATAATGGTGTATAAGTTCCACGCGCATGAACTGACTCATGCCTCAAACAATATGAATGCAATATCACTGGTCTGTGAGCGCTTCAGTTACGTGCCCATGTGTTATATAAAAACTAAGATAATATTAATAATAACAATAATATTAATTATTGATTTATGATCATCATAATAAATAAATAATAATTATTATTATTATTTATTTATCATCATCATCAGCACCAGCACTTACTTCTGCTGGATGATGGCATGGGACATGAGGATGGAGTTGTTGATGCGGCAGTTGGAGCCGATGGAGCAGTGACTGCCAACGACGGAAGCCTTCAAGACTGCCCTGCCTGCCACCACCTCCACCCCCTCCCCCACACTGCTCTCTACGCATGCCTGTGTCCGAGGGAGAAGGAGTGAATGGAGAGTGAATTAAATGAAATGATTGGAACGGAATATACAATATATATATAATTTAAATGTAAATAAATTAATTGAAATTGTACATAAACGACACAGAGTGGAATAGAAAGGGTTTCCAATTTGGAAGGGCATCCAACAAACTCACCGTCAGACCCTTGACCGGAGGTCTCTTGGCGCCAGGCTGCTTTGCCAGCTGTCGAAAGGTTAGATTGAGATGGATGTGATGATGATGATGATGTGATGATGATGATGATGTGATGATGATGATGTGATGATGATGATGTGATGATGATGATAGTGGTGATGATGATGATGTGATGATGGTGGTGATGATGATGGCGATGATCCGTCGGACTTAAGCAAAAAAAAATTTAAAGCCGACAGCAAATTTCGTTACACTGGCGAATGAATGTTAAATTGTAGACCTTAATTAGTGAATTTATAATTGTATGGCAGTTTATTTTGTTAAAAAATTATTTCGCGATCATCGGTTTTGTGTTTGTTATTATATTGAAATCAAATTTCGAAAGTTAAAAATAGAATGAATGAAGAACTGGAACCAACCAGGAAGTTAGCAGTGCAAAAGGAAGCAACGTCACGCACACGCATGCAAACTGCTTGCTTGTGCACGTGCGCCTTCACCACCAACTTCCTGACGAGCATCGAGACGTTGTCCTTGTGCTGGAGGTCCTTGATGCATGCTGTTGTGGTCATGGTGTCGTTGTTGTGGTCATGGTGTTGTTGTTGTGGTCATGGTGTGGTTGTTGTGGTCATGGTGTGGTCATGGTGTGGTCATGGTGTGGTTGTTGTGGTCATGGTGTGGTCATGGTGTGGTTGTTGTGGTCATGGTGTGGTCATGGTGTGGTTGTTGTGGTCATGGTGTGGTTGTGGTTGGAAGGATTGTGGTGGTCATGGTGTGGTTGTGGTTGGAAGGATTGTGGTGGTCATGGTGTCGTTGTTGTGGTCATGGTGTGGTTGTGGTTGGAATGGCTGTTGTGGTCATAGTGTGGTCATGGTGTGGTTGTTGTGGTCATGGTGTGGTTTTGGTTGGAATGGTTGTGGTGGTCATGCGGCTGTTGTGGTTGTGGTGGTTTTTATGCTTATTATGTGGTTGTGGTGATGATAATGGTGGTGGTGGTGGTAAGATGTGGTGTGGTAGCATTTATGGTTGTTGCCGACTATAAAGATGTAATCAACAATTGAAACTTAAATAACCAATTATTAAATTATCGTCAATAATGATTAATTATTGATAATGTATAACTCTTGGATTGAAAACGCCTATGGAACTCCAAGCACGCACGCACACTTGAGCTTCCTAGCGCCTGCGACGCTCTGTCGAACCGACTCGTCGTAGGCGTTGTTCACCAACCATGGAACCAGGTCCTTCTGCACCGAAGTCATCCTGCTCGTGTGTGTGTGTGTGTGTGTGTGTGTGTGTGTGTGTGTGTGTGTGTGTGTGTGTGTGTGTGTGTTTGTGTGTGTGTTTGTGTGTGTGTGTGTGTGTGTGCGTGTGTGTTTGTGTGTGTGTGCGTGTGTATGTGAGATGGTTGTGATTGAAAATGGTGTAGCTTTAGAGAACGGCTAAAGAGCGCAATTCTGAACAATAAGCAAACAACTCAAAGGTCTGAAAGAAAAAACAGACAGGAACGTAGAACAACAAACAAACAAACATAATGGAGAAAAACACAAACAAACAAACAAACATAAGTAGGGAAAAACACAAAAAAAACAAAGACGACAAACAAACGAACAAACAGAAAAACAAAAATACAAGCAAACGAACAAGCAAACATACGTGGATTGCCTGATGAAGGGCACACAACGGTTGCTGAAGAGGTAGAGGTGGCAGTCAACCAAGCCTGAGTGCACTTCATAGTTGCACACACTTGAGTGTAGGTGTGTTTGTGTGTGTGTGTGTGTATGTGTGTGTGTGTATGTTTGTTTGTGTGTGTTTGTGTGTGTGTGTGTGTTTTGTGTGTGTGTGTGTGTGTGTGTGTGTGTGTGTGTGTGTGTGTGTGTGTGTGTGTGTGTGTGTGTGTGTGTGTGTGTGTGTCTTCGTCTGTGTGTGCGTGTGTGTTTGAGTTAATTAGTTAGTTTACTTCTTGAGGAGGGAGGGCTTCAGAGTGAGTTTGGCGTCGATGCAGGCCTCTGCTGCCATGTGAACCAACTCATCCCCACTGAACACCACCACCTCACGCTCTGCTCAACATGATGATGATGATGATGATGATGATGATGATGATGATGATTTAAACTTTAAAACACAAGTGGACTGCAAATATAATCAAACATTAAAAGCAAAAAGAATGGTTCCACCACTCACTCACCTTGTTTCTTGTACTTCTTGGGCAAGGGAGTGTCGAGGAGGGGTGGTTTGGAAGAGAGGAGGAGGGTGAGGGAGGAGTCACTGCTCCGATGCAGTTTGTCCAAGTGGTTGAATGGCACATCGCAGATGAGGTCGTATGAAAGCACCAGAAGGTCCCTGTCTTTCTACATTGACATTTGGGTGCATTTTAGTGCAGTTTTAATTTAGAAATGAGATTTTTTTAAATATCAATTTTTTTTAATAATTAAAATATTAAAAAGACCATAAAAATTTAAACTTTGTATAATTAAACAATGAAAAATTTTCCAAAATGAATAAGCAAACAAACAATAAATTCTTCCAGACTGCACACTTCACTCAAACACTTCATCGAAGTTGTGCCATCTGGCACACTCAAGTATTGAACCTTCATCCTGCTCGCAACCCTCTCCTCTACCAATGCTTTCAACGCTTTTTCCCACGATACTGACACTACTATCCCTACCTCTGCAGTGTTTTAAGCATCGATAATAGTGAACAGATTAAATTATTTGCATATATATTTTAATCTTTAAAAAAATTAATTAATAACTTAAATTAATTGCCTCAATTTTAATATGAATATAAAATTAATAAACAAGAAACCTTCAAATTCATTGTTGAGAAGAAAGTCGATAGGGTAGCAGACGAGTGGTTTGTTGGCGACGCAGACAAAAGGAGTGATGATTTCAGAGAGGGCATTGATGTTGTCACAGGAATCTGGAACTGCCAACAACACAGGAACATACGTGCATACCTTCTTCATAGCTCTTGCGTCACACTACTTGTGGTTTGAAGTCTAAATCAACAATTTAGTATTGCTAGATTTGTCAAAAAAATACTAATTTTCAAAAGTTTTTTTTCTGATGTATTAATAATTTAAAAATTTTTTATAAACAGTATTTAAAAGTTGATATATAACTTCACTTTTAACTAAAATGATGTGTGAGGAATACGAATTGATTTAATATTTTTAATTATTATGAAATTATTGCTCACATCTAAACTCAGATAGAGTTCATTGATTAATTTATATTATAGATTTAAATAGCACTATAGGATTTTGCATCATGTTTCATTTTGCAAGAGAGACTGCAAAAAATTTGCAAGAAGTGACAGAGACAAGGCTAAAGAAATAGCAAAATCGATGATACAAAAGATTTAGCAAACTAATCTTCACGATGAGTGACAGAGCCATTAATGAGAAGGCTGGCAGACAAAGTTTCTGATCATCTACTGGAAACAGCCAAGACCAACAGGAAAAGACATAAGTCATGCATTTTCACTGCATGGCTCAAGTCTTATTAAGGTTCTATCGATGTGTATTTAACATGGCATGCTTCAAACAGCTGAAAAGAGCGAGTTATTTAAAACTCAAGTTATAGTAACAAAAACTATTTTTCTCACACGGTCGTTATAACGATGTGAAAAAATTGTACTTGATCAGAAGTTGTGTTCTTTTCAAGTTTAGGTTTTGTGCTGCCTTTAAATACTAATTAGTGAAAAGATAAAACTTTAATTTTCATTGAAGAGCGTGAAATTTGTAAATCTCATGAATACTTATCATAAAAAAGTCTTTCGGCTCCTGAACTCACACAAGCAGCTCTTCACTGAAGAACAAAGTCTGCAACAAGAGACATTTTCTTGCAGCCTCCCAAATCTTTTCTTCCCAGAAGTAAACACGCAAGTGGAACGAACGCTAAGCGTTTCACGTTTTACGTCACCAGAAAAACTGTCCACCGTTTCTTTATAGAGTCACTAGAAAAGTTTTTTCCTTTGAAAAGTGTTTATATTATGCTTGCTTACCATTTATACCGAACCAATGAGAACTTGTAGATAAAAAGCTATGCGTCTGTAACAGTCACGGGGAAAACTTTCACACTTTTCCGGTTAACTGGCCTGAAAATAAAAAAATTGCGAGTTGTATTTGACTTTTTACGGATCATGTTTTGACAAAAATGAAACAAACATTAAATTTGGCCTAGTTTTTCCGCGAAATCCGACAGACAGACGTGTTTTCGGTTTGTATGAAATTTTAGTTTAAAATCTTATTAAACATAAATTTCTATATTAGCTTTGTATTTTCTGATTGATTCACAAGTTAATCATTTTTCATTATAAAAACATATAACAAATAACATAATCGAAAATCGGCCGAGAATCAGCTGATTACTACTCTTGAAATCAAGTCACTCAAATATCTTGTCACTAGTAACCTTTAGTCTGGTATAAATCTATTATTGAGTCTCATACACTTGAAATAATATTTCTATAAAAAGTCAAACATTGAATATAAACTAATCGAATGGTTGTCTCGATTTAAAAGACATTAACGCTTATAAGACTCAAGTTATCTGAAGAGCAATCGATGTTCAAAGGTGTTTTTTGAATGCAGAAATCTAATTGATTAGCCATGTCATACAGTTTTGTAGACGGTGGGTCTGAATTGAGTTTCCACGGGGTGGAGTATGAAGTCGAGGTGTCTCAGGGCTTGTTCAAGAAGCCTCACAAGCTCAAGATTCTCCACGATGTCAAGTCAGTTTAGCAAGTTGTCTGAACATTTTTGCAACTGCAGTAAAACGCTATTCGATTTAAAAAAACAATTTTTAAATCATTTTTTTAAATTGTCCAATCATCAATTACAAACTCCTTCTCCCTTTGATCTAGCGGTCTCTTGAAGCCTGGCATGAACGCCATCATGGGACCCTCTGGAGGGGGCAAGACGACGTGAGAAAATTTGAATAATTAAACTTAAATCTTTTTCCTCCAAAATTAATTGATTTATTTCGGTAGCGTGTAATAATTCAAACTAAACCTTTTTTCAAAATAAATCTTCATTCGAAGAAAATGTTTAACCTCAATAGCGCATAAAAACGTCCATATATTCTCCACAAAGTCTCCTGAACCTGCTGGCGGGCAGGGATGGTGTGTCAGCCACGCAAGGGGACATTCTCATCGATGGAATGTCTCAACCAGCCAACTTCAAGTGCTTGTCAGGCTTCGTGACGCAAGTGAGTGCCTGGAAAGTTGATGGATGTCGAGTATTCCGTGCTGCAAATTGAATACTTTTCATGGTTTAATAATATTCATTAGTTATTCATAATAACCATTTTCAACAATTATTCTGATGGTTGTATTCTAAGAAGTGAACAACAATCAACTACAGGATGACGTTGTGATGGGCACACTGACAGTTCGTGAAAACATCATGTTCTCGGCGAACCTCAGACTGCCGAAGATTATTTCGAAAGAAGAGAAAAAGAGAAAAGTCGAAGAAATAATCTACCAGCTGGGACTGCAGTCTTGCGCTGACAGTATTGTTAGCTGAGAAGGATGCATCATAACATCATTTTATAATTTGTTTGTTTTACTCTACTTTAAATTGATGAATATATATTTGTTTTTGAAAGCCTTAAACCAACGCAGGTAGGGACAGAGTTGGTAAGGGGCATCTCGGGAGGCGAGAGGAAGCGAACGAACATCGGCATGGAGCTGATCATCTCACCCACGGTGCTGTTTCTCGACGAGCCGACCACAGGCCTCGACTCCAGCACTGCCAACGCCGTCATGGAACTCCTCAAAAAGTCCGTTTGTGCAAGTGCACTGATATTCTTTAAAAAATTAAAAATTTGTTTTCAGGATTTCCCAGACCGGCAAGACAATCGTCTTCTCGATCCACCAGCCGAGATACAACATCTTCAAGCTCTTCGACACGATGCTCCTTCTCAGCAAGGGCAGAGTCATCTACCACGGACCCTCTTCCAGCACTCTCAACTACTTCCACAGCATAGGTGTCAAAAACCTCCTTCAAGTATCAGACACGTTTTCATTTACAAAATTATCATTCCCTTGCATGGTTATATCGTTTAATTTATCTTCGAATTTTAAATTGTTATTGGGAAGTAAAGCGTGATCAACATTTTATCTTTGAAAAGAGCAAAGGTCTTTCGATAGCTTATCTTCGAGTATCGATTCATTCTTATATTGAGAGTGATCATTTAAAATAAAAACTCTTTAAATAATATTTTATAAAACATTTTCGAATTTAATCAACTTTTCTAGGCTACGAATGTGAACAGCACAATAACCCAGCTGACTTCCTGCTGGATGTTGCCAATGGTGACAACAGTGCTGTGATGGCTCAGCTAGGTCGCTTCTTTTAATACTTCTTTTTTAATTTTGCTTATTTTTAGAACTCCACATCTGTTCAAATGAAATTATCTAAAACATGGAACAATGGCAGGAGTGGTTGATAAGACACCGATGACTGACAAGAAATTGAGTGTGACACTGCAAGAAAAGTTCATGCAGAGTATTCAATTCAGAAGGCTAGACCTCCATTTTTGAATACTTTTTTTTCCATATTAGTTTTACTTTCTTCTCGAATCTGCCCCTCTTAATAATTCTCTTCTAAAAAGGATACTCAATGTTGAAATGGTGAAACTGAAAGCGCAAACCCCATCAGTTTGAATGCAGAATTGAACACAATTCACGAATCCTTCAAGACAAAAGAAATGGACAAAAAGTGTCCGCCCGTTACATTTTCTACTTCGTTCGGACCGCAAGTAAAAACCACCTTTAAACAGATTTTTTCAACCAATTCTTTTCAAAGGCTTGTATTTAATAGTTAATGACTAACAATTCAGTTTAAAACTCTGCATTTTATGTTAAATTGCAGATTTACTACCTCTCTAAAAGAAGCATTCTGAACATTTCCAGAAACCCAGCATCTCTCTTGCTTCAGGTCACTTGTGTCTTTCCATTTGTTTTTGTGTTCCATTACAATGTATTTTCACCAAGATTTTTTATCGATAAAACGCTACCAACAAATTGAATCATCTCTTAATTGAAATAAGGATTTTTTCATTTAACTTAGATCAATTTATTTTATAAAAATCCATATTTTTAAACCCTCAGAACGCCATAATGGTGATATTTGCGCTGTGTGTTGGAGTGATTTACTTGCAGTTGGGTGACCAGCTGGAAGGAGCCATTCAAAATAGGTTTTTTACAAATAAAAATGTTATTTCATAAATTTTTGCTGCTTTATAGAGGCTTGGTTCACACATGCATCGAAATCCTACTTTCATTTTCGATTTTATTTTATTTTTATAGCGATATTGAATACAAATAACTTAAAATCATCGACTGAATACTTATTTTGAATTTATTATCCCAGAACTGGAGCGTTTTACTTCATGCTGATGAACCAGATATTCGGAAACCTCTCCAGCATTGAAATCTTTCTGAAAGAACGCGTCATATTCTTGTAAGTATTCAAAAAACTGAAAATAAAACGCTTAAACTTTTGACCAGTAAAGGTAACAATTCATGAGCAAATAATTTTAATCCATCGGTTCGTTAAGAAATAAAAAGTATTTTCATGACTGTGAATTAAACCACAACTAATTGTTGCATCATATGCTCCCTTCTAACTTTCCAGACACGAGAGCACGAGTGGTTTCTACAGGGTTTCTGCCTACTTCTTCACCAAATTCTTCTTCGACATTTTCCCCATGCGTTTCATTCCGGCCACCCTCCTCTCCTGCATCACCTACTTCATGATCGGTCAGTTCATTTGTATATTATGTAATATTAAATATTATGTTAATACATTAAACACAGTTTATTAAAATTTTATTGAAGTTTTTACATCGAATACTTTTCGATAAATTCAAAATAAAATCCACACTAAACAATTATATATAATTATTAATATACAAACTAAGCTAATTAATAATTAATTATTAATATACAAACTAACCTAATTAATAATTAATGTTAATAATATAAAACTAAAATAATTAAATATTTTCACAGGTTTCCAGTTAGACGTTTCAAAGTTTTTCATCTACTACGCAACCATTCTTTTCACCACCTTTGCTGCTTCTGCCATGGGTTTTGCAATCAGTGCCAAAACCAATTCTTTTTCAGTCGCAAACCTCACTCTCACCTTTATCTTTGTCTTTGGACAGGTCTCGTTTTTCTTTGTCATTTCATTTTTTAAATGTAAATTCTTGTTATCAATTTATTTAATTTATTGATTTAATCAATAACTCCTATCCAGCAATTTTTCCGTTAATGTATTTATTCACAATTTATATTGACATATAACTATCAATTGAGTTTCTAAATTCTAATACTTTCAAAATCACAAAATAAATAATATTAATTTATTAATCGTATAAATTAAATAACTTATAATTCACTGCGATGATCGCAGGTGTTCGGAGGCTTCCTGGTAAATCTGACGACGATGTCGAACTGGTTGAGTTGGCTTCAGTACTTGAGCATCGTCCGCTTCGCCCTCAACGTGAGATTTGAAATTCTTTAAAAATTCCTTATTCGAACTGTTTACAATGACTTCTTGGGATTAAAAAAAAGCGCTATAAAAATGCATTTGATTGATTGACTTCATCAACCTGATTCATTGGAACTATTTGCTAGAGATGGGAATAGAACCCAAATGTCATGATTTGATTATGGTTCAAGTGCCCTCTCTACTATTCACCATGACGTCATCATCTTCCTTCTAGGCCCTCTGCATAAACGAGCTCAAAGACATCAAGCTGTACAACAACTCCGTAGTGTAAGTTTAATATATTTTTAACTTTTATTTTCCATAGATTTGTTAAAATATTTTTCAACATTTTACTTTTCACCATAATTCCAACCTCTCCCCATCAACTCCACCATTCCAGGTACACCGACGTGGGCAGGATGTACTTGCAGTCGCAAGGAATAAAGTACGAAACTGCCTATCACATGTGGCAGAACCACATGGCGTTGTTTGTCATCACCATCATCTTCCTCATCCTTGCCTACATCCAGCTCTTGAGAAAGTCGAGGTCTCATACGTGAAATGTGAAGTTGAAGGTTGAAGTGTTGACAGGAAACTCAATGAATATTTATTATTATGTTTAATTAGAAAATGCTCTTATTGAAAGAAACAAATATATAACAATTGAAACTATAGGAATGAAACTTTTGAATAGGTTTAAACTGTATTTAAAACTCTAACGAATTGCTTTTGTGCTTTGGATGCTTCTTATACTTTTAGGAATACAATTTTTTCTGAATATTAGTTCCACGTACTATAGTATAATCCATTAAAAAATTTAATTACATATTTATATTGCGCCAAGGCACGCAACTGAGGCGCCACTCACACGACATACGTCGTGAAACACCGCATCATATACACTTGGTATATGATAGCTCACGGCTGCTCATCAAGGATTTGAACTAGCGACCTTTAAGTTTCAGGTCAAACGACTTACCATCTAAGCCAACCCGCTCGCCATACTTTTAAAAAGCATTTGTAAAATTTATAAAAAGGTAAACGCAAATAAAATAATAAATTGTTTATTGAATCTCTTACCCCTTTATTTTTTTCTTAGTAAAAATTAAAAAACAATCGAAACTATCTAGTTTTTTATTGAAGAAATTCTAATCAAAAAATTCTAGTTTATTCTAGATTTCTTGCGAAGCTGAGTGTATGAAAGAAAGAGAAAGACGACAGTGATGATGGCCATGGCAGTGTTGTTCTGCCACAGATCCCATGCCGTCCCATGTGGGATGCTTTGGTACGACAGGTAGTTTGGTCCGGCGTCCATCACTCTTGTACATTTATTTTCAAATAAGCATTTTTAATTTTTTTAATATTAAAATTATGGGTTTAAATAAGCGTTTCACATTTAAAAAATTTGAAATTATGGATTTCATTGAGTTGAAAACCATTTAGAAGAAACCAACTCTGAGTTGTTCAAGTACAATTTGAGGTCTGCCAACTCATTGATGCACAAAGCCTGAATTGAGAACATTCCAAACGTTATAAATCACCAAACAAAAGTCACAATATTTATCAAATACGATTATAATAAAAAGTTCAACTCCAAAAAAATAAATCGCCAATGAAACGTATAAATATTATTTGGTTCAATTACCACAAATGGTTCAATTCATAAAAGAGAGAAGGGTCTCACATTGAGGGAGTAACGAACGATGCTTAAGTACTGCATCCAACTCAACCACGCCCCCATCGTCGTCATGTTCACCAGGAACCCGCCGAATACCTTGAAGTTGAAATCGTTAAAGATTCTAAATCATTTAATTTATTTACCTTGAAGTTGAAATTATTTTCTATTTTCAATTATTTAAGTTATCCATGATTATTTCATATTTATTAAGTTGCATGAAGATAATAATGGTTAGATAATAATAATAATAATAATTATGACGAGCATTATTATAGTGGCGTATAACCCGAACGGGCTTCCAAGCCACTTAGGCTGCATATTTTCATTTGCGCCTTTGGGTTACTAGGGCATTGGTTGCACTTGAACATAGGACCTTTCATTATTGGTCAAGCCGAGAGTCGTTGACGACTCAGCTACCCGTTCACCCGTTAGATGGATAGATAATTCATTTCAGATTATAGATAAGTTAAATTTCTAAAACGATTCTTTTTTATTTTTCAACCTGCATGAAGACGAAAATCATCGTGAGAACGATTTGAGCGATGGATAGATGTTCGGCCCAAGCGCCCACAGCGAATCCAATTGATGAAGATGATGTTGCAGTCAGAACCAAGGTAACGTAGAAGATGAAAAACTTTACCACTGACAGCTGAAAACCTTGAAGAAATTGAATAATTGATAATTGTTTTGTAATTTTAAAGATTTTATATTCAATTAAGTAAGCTCGTGAGTTTTAAAATACGCTATATAAATATACTTTATTGATTGATTGAATGCAAATGCTGATGCTATAACTGAAGTAGTCGTAGAATCGATTTTCTAGATTCAGCCGAATAAAATGAAAGTTTGAAAATTAATAATTTTTCAATTTCTAAATATGTCTTTAATTCCTCGAGTTGAACGTATAAAGAACACTTTGAATATTCAATAACATATTTTTCCAGAATTTCTTTTTTTACCGCGATGGCTCTTGTGGCACATACAAGAACAACAACAATAATAATAATAAGAATAAATCTCGTTTTATATAGCTTTTTTATATGTTTATTGTGGTGCATTCTTGATTGAGTAGAAGAGATGAAAACCAATAAATTACTTACCGACCATGAAGTAGGCGACAATCGAAAGCATCGTCATGGGGATTATTCTCATTGGAAAAACGTCAAAGAGAAACTTGGAGAAGAAGTAGGCCGAGACCCTGTAGAAACCACTGTTGCTTTCGTGCCTTATAAACATTTTTATTTGTAAAAAAAAAGTATACTTTTTAGAATTTCAACTAAAATAAAGATAATGAGTAATTTTAAGGGCTTGGTGTTTCATTCAGTCACTAACACGAAGATGGTCCTTTCACTGAGAAAGAGTTCCAGACTT
>OX030957.1:8097756-8152756 GCA_943735955.1 Piscicola geometra | reverse complement strand
TTTATTGCATGGTGGACGCAAATTCAGTTGAATGTGATTTAAGCGTTTAGAAGTTATTTTAGATTGAAAACTTCTGATATTCTGAATTAATTTGCTTTAAACGACATAGCGAATCATCTTATGCCTTTTTATTCGGCCTTTTGAAGTGTTCTTACCTTTATAACACAACATAAAAGTTTATCAAAACATCAAGGTCTAGCTTTTTATATTTTATTCGTTGCTTTTTTAAAAGTTTTATTTCCATTTTATTATTTTATTTAAAGAATGTTTTGATTGCTTCAAATTTTAAAAGACCTTCCTAAGGTGTGGTTCTTAAGGGTGGAATGAACTTTGCTTCCCAGATGGAACGAAACTAGTTTTTTATAGAGTTTGTTTAAAAACGCTAAAAAACTGTTGAAACGTCTAAATTGATTTAAACTTCGTAAAGATGAATAATCTTAAAAGAGATACAATATTTAAAAAATATGTTTAAAACCTCCAAGATTGTTTGTGTTCACATCAAATACATCGAATTCAAAATTATCTTGAAACATTTTTAGCGAAAAATTAATCAATAAAACTTTCCCACCGAGAAAAAGATTTCTCTTAATAAAATTTTACATAAAACGATAAAGTTTATATTTTTTTTAGAATTTCAATAGAGATAATTAACTTAATTCAAGAAAAGATAGTATAAGACCATAGTAATTTTAACTTATTTGATTCAGAAATGAATGGAAAACAAGATGTTATAAATTTATTAAGATTCCTTCAATATGCATTGTCTTCACCTACTGAAACTAAAACAAGTAACAATAAAACAACTAAAACATTTTACAGTTTTAATTTCTATAAAAAAAAAGTGAAATTTGTTATTACTTTTTTCCCGTGTTATTTACATGAAATTTTTCTGTATTTTCACATTTGTTTGAGTTTCACAAGGTAAATGTATTACATATTGAAAGGGTCCAAATAAATGTTTCTTAAATCTTGTTCCTTATTCATTTCTGAGTCAAATAGGGAAAAAATTGAAAATCGCTTTACATTTGCTAGAGTTATATACAATTATATAGCGGGATGTTATTTTTGACCCAGAGTGTATTTATATCTGACTTTTGGATGGCTAACGCAATAAATTGTTTATTTATCGTTAGAGTTTCATCAACAAAATGAAAAAAGATTTATTCCTGGTCTACCTAGTTAGTTATGTTTCATATTTATGTTATATTGATATTCTAATTTTAAGTGACTTGACATTTATATATACTTCTATAATATGATGACTGTCAAAAACCAGATTGTGCGGAAATTTATTTATTATTAATTTATTATTACATTTGACACTATTGGGACATAGGCATATGGATGCAAATCTGTGCACATTATTTTTTAAATAAAAACACTGATAAATAGATTTTTACAAATAATAAAAAGATTTGTGGAACGTTTTCTTTAGTCGTTCATAAAATAATCCTAAATTTGATGGGGAGCCAATGTAATAAGATGAGAGAGGGTGTAATGTGGTGATAAATATGAGTACGGCTAACGACTCTAGCTGCATAAGTAAATACTTTATTTAATGGTTTTAAAGTAGTTTCAGGTAAATTATAATAGAGTGAGTTACAATAGTCAATTCGAGATAAAACAAGTGCAGAGACTAACATCTTTAAAGAAGGGTCATCTAAGTAAGGTAATAATTGTCTGATACGTCTAGGATGAAAATAGCAAGATTTAGTGACTGATAGAATTTGGTTTGATAAGGTTAATTTTGAGTCAAAAATAAATCCTAAGCTACGAATATGATTAGATGGAATAATAGTATGAGTGGAAAATTTACATGGACCATTAATTAGTTTACCATTTTTATCAAAATATATAAGTTCAAACTTTAGTGGATTCAATTTTGTCGTTGTATTGTATTGTATTGTATTGTATTGTATTGTATTGTATTGTATTGTATTGTATTGTATTGTATTGTATTGTATTGTATTGTATTGTATTGTATTGTATTGTATTGTATTGTATTGTATTGTATTGTATTGTATTGTATTGTATTGTATTGTATTGTATTGTATTGTATTGTATTGTATTGTATTGTATTGTATTGTATTGTATTGTATTGTATTGTATTGTATTGTATTGTATTGTATTGTATTGTATTGTATTGTATTGTATTGTATTGTATTGTATTGTATTGTATTGTATTGTATTGTATTGTATTGTATTGTATTGTATTGTATTGTATTGTATTGTATTGTATTGTATTGTATTGTATTGTATTGTATTGTATTGTATTGTATTGTATTTTATTTTATTTTATTTTATTGTATTGTATTGTATTGTATTGTATAAGTAGCCTGAGCCCCCTCCACTTCCACCCTCCAATATTGTAGACAAGTCGGCGCCTATGGTGATGTCAGAGAACAGCTAATGCTGACGCTGATGATGACGATGAGGATAATGAGGTGGAATTAAAAATACAGTATTTAATGCACTTTCGTTTTTGCATTTCACTTAAAGCACTCCATTTCTTTAAAGAAATTATTTATTGGATTGTCTCAATTAGTTGAAGATGCGATCTTGAAGCCCTTTTAGTTGAAGGAGAGTATTTTAAGTGATCGATTGACGTTAGACGACGAATTGTAAGCCTGTCGAACTGAATATAACTTACTTATTTAAGAGCTCGTATTAAGTATTGAATAGGTTTTTTTAAAGTTTACTGTTTACGAAAGTAAAATTTCAAAATATTTTTCATTTATTAAAAAAAAATTAATTACCTTGTTAGTGGAAAAGGTAAGGAAAGCTGATAGGTGTTTTCCCGAAATGATGTTTTTCATCTATTTAATGTGACTTCTTTCGTTTTATGCTCAAGAAAGATGTACAAACTTCAAATCGACACGGTGGATCTTTAATGGGCTGGCTGATAGGCGCTTGCAAATTCAATATTTTAAATACTTTTACGCCTTTCTGAGCGATCGCTTTAATTAAAGCCTCAATCGCCTGGAGCTTAAGTATCACTGAGCTATTATCAACGACATCATGAATTAGCGGAACTTAAAACAAATTAGCGCTAAGCCTTCGCATGAGACGAGCTCCGATGCACACCTAAATTACCCACAACCTTCCCGCTCACCACCCTCCCACACACACACACACAAACACACACACACACACACACACACACACACAAACACACACACACATACATACACACACACACAAACACAAAAGACTTACTAAATGGTAATATGTCCTTTGAATTAATCGTAAAGAACAAGGCACTCGAAGGGCAAACACTTTTAATAGCACTGAATGATTTGGAAGGGGATAAATATGAAATCGTAACGTCCAGAATGGAGCGAAGATTACAATCGGGCAAGCAGATTCGGACTGTCAGGCTGCTAATTAGAGCCGCAGGAACCGATGCTTTACATCGTCTTAATGGCCGCCATAAAGACAATTCGATTTGAGACGCGGCATTATAAATCGCCAAGTCAAGATTAAATGTCAATAAAGAAAGAAGAAATAACGCGCATGTGCAGGCCTTGTTGGAATATATGGCATTTCTTCAAATATTGATTTTAATTATTTAAAACAAAACTCAATTTTGTGCCTTTCAAAAGGCATTAAAGCGTTTGGCGTTCTTGTGTGCGTGAATTTTGCCGCAGCACACGTGCGTATTTTACGGAAAGTAGCGAGAAGTAAATTCAAGGAAATAGACGTCAATTAAATAGTATAAATTGTTAAAACGATTTTATAGATTTGACTGCTTCCATTGAAAAATTGTTTTCTCCCACCAACTCCGCCCCTTCACGCACGCTGGTCTGCAATTGGCTGGCGACTAAAATAATAAGGATCGATGAATAAATAGCAGGCAGGTCGAATTCATCGGAGAACAATTGCTTTTCGAAATTATTTCCTCTTTTATTTGTCGATTCCTCGTCTTTTTGCTCAAATTATCGCATTTTTGTGGATGACCTTCCGACTCGATGGATTGCGATTTGTTTTTGCGTTTCGCGAAGCTGAGCAGCCTGCACTACTTGTACCCCAAGAACAACCTCCTGCACAAGCCGATGCTGGACCTCTTCAGAGTGGAGGACTTCATCAAGGGCCTGCACCACCACCACCCTCCCAAGATGACCTCCAACAACTTCTCCATGGAGTGCCTCCTCAACTCCTCCCACTCCGACTCCTCCAGCACCTCCTCCCACTCCCCCCACCCCTCTAGAACCCTCCCAGACAACATGCACGCAGGTACATTTAGTATGCAGCGATCAAGGCATTACAAACCGATCTCTAAATCACGCCGTATATGAAGCGAAAACGCCTTTTAAATTTCGAGCACCGCAAAGACCATAAGCCCCTGCTTTGGTTTGTGCTTTGCAATAGAACCAACTAACACAATCTTAAATCAAGTGGTGAATATTCTATGAGTTGAATCGCTACTCGTGTTGCTAACACGGTTCATCTCAACTACGAGAGTTTTTTAAAGCTCATTGGAATGCATTCAAAATCGTCGAATTCAATTGTATTGTAGATCTTTAAATTGCAGAACAAAACGACTCATAAAAGTTCATTATATACAACTAATCTGCAAGTCATTTCATCACTACAGTCTAATGCTGTCGCACCACTTGCTGTCGCACCACTCAAACTCTACCATCAAAAAAAGCGCACACCCCCACAACAGACCTCTTCACTACAACATCACACCATCATGACACATCCTCTCACAACACCAGTCCACCATGCAAAAACAACACCACTCCATCAACAACCACCACAACACCACTAGAACAAGTTAAAACACCACTCCACCAACAACCACCCCAAAACCACTAAAACAAACTACAACACCACTCCACCAACAACCACCACAACACCACTAGAACAAACTACAACACCACTCCACCAACAACCACCCCAAAACCACTAAAACAAACTACAACACCACTCCATCAACAACCACCACAACACCACTAGAACAAGCTACAACACCACTCCACACAGGTCCATCTTTCGACTTCAAGGAATCTCTCGAGAGTCAGAAGAGACGTCGCACAAGAACCAACTTCACCTCGTGGCAACTGCAAGAGTTGGAGGACTCGTTCATGGACAGCCACTACCCTGACGTCTTCATGAGGGAGAACCTGGCTGTCAAACTAGACTTGGCAGAGTCCAGAATACAAGTGAGTTTAGGCGCCTTGAAAGGGGGAATAGCTTGCATCTAAATGAATAAAATACAGAAATTGTTTTGAATGTTTTTAAATAATTTTGTTTTCTACAAATTCGTGAATTTTATATATTCTATTTAACTATATAAATATAAAGGAAACGCTAAAGAAATCAGAATAAGTCTCGTAAAAAACCTTTCATTTTCATACGTAATGGAACAATAACTTGAAATACGTATCCTCTTTTAACTTAATGTCGCCAAATACCTTTCCGCCATTACGCCACACTCTCTCAAAACTCTATTGAACTTTTCCACGGTCTCCCCCTTCATTAAACTTTTAAAACATCTCGTCTAACCAAAAGAGAAAGTTAATTAAGTTC
Source organism: Piscicola geometra (assembly GCA_943735955.1). Taxonomy (NCBI): domain Eukaryota; kingdom Metazoa; phylum Annelida; class Clitellata; order Hirudinida; family Piscicolidae; genus Piscicola; species Piscicola geometra. Next base: position 8,147,221 of record OX030957.1, on the reverse strand, counting down.
GCGAAGAAGGCATGGATAGCTGGGTGTTGAACTGCGCAGGGATTATTCAAGCTTCAATTTACAGTGACCTTCCACTATCCACGAGCTCGTTTTGTTGCGAGCTCACAACCTTTTCCGAATATAAAAAACGTATTTAATCAAAAGTTTGAATTATTTTTAAAATTTTAAATAAAGTTTTTTAAAAACAAGTGGATGTAAAAAGACAAATTTGTTAGCATATTTCAATTTTAAATACCTTTTAAACGAGTATATTTAGAAAGCAAAAATTCAGATTATTAGAGCAGAACGCCAATATGGATAACAAGTGCTTTTGATTCTATAAAACTTTTATTTCTTTATTAAAGCATTTTATAATTTTTAACTGTTTTTTTTTGCTTTTTTTGACATCTTTACTTCTACTTTACACGCACCAACACACATACGAACACACACACGCACACAAACACAAAAGCATCCTCTCCAATATTTTTCATTCTTAAGTATTATTTTATATCAAAGTTGTTAATCCTAAAAAATTCGAGAAAATTTAATAATTCTTTGAGTTAATGAAACGCTAAAACTCATCGAATGGAGATTAGAACCATAAATATTCATTGATTCATAATTCAGATGCAAACTATATTAAACTGCATTTAAACTGCAGATTTCCAAGATATTTGCTAATTATTTAATTTCTTAAAGTTTAACGCACCTCATTCTACATTAAAACCTGAACTGGTGTGCGTTTGAAACAATTGATGGAATGCATATTTGATGGCTTCCCACCAGAGAGCAGGTATGAATTTCAAATTGCCCTCCAATACATTCTCTTCTGCTTAATTCTCAATTTGTTGCTCGTGATGCCTTCGACATTAAGATATTATTTCAATTTAACTAAATTTCAAAAATCTCTTTCGCTTTTCAATTGCTCAAACTTGCAATAAGTGAAGACTTTGAACACGGAGATATTTCTGATATACGCCCAACTTGGGTCGTATTGACTTTACATAAACTCTCCATTCAATCAAAAACATGCGATATTTCCCAATTCCCTACGAATCCACAGTAAATAGGACAAATACTTTTACGCAAAGCTGGATGCAAAATACATATTTCAGGAGTCACTTACTCATCATTAGGCTTTGCTCCACCGACCCACTCATCCATATTCCTTGTCGCTGACTCGCGCAAAACCGCTTTGAAAAAGAATTCATTCAAGTAAACTTTGTCGAAAAAATTCTGTTTTTTTAAAGGTATTTGAACTGGTTTATGTGAAAATAAAATAAACTTTAACCATCCCTGATTATCAATGAACATTTAAGAAAACTTGTTTAAATTCAATTCAATTTCTGTATTTATTTATTATGCACTTAACAATAAATTATTGACTTACATTTTTTGTGTTTTTAATATAAAATTTATTTAATATTTAACTAGTATTTAGAAGCTTCACTGCGCTTTCCAATAGACACCGAAGGAATATTATTTAGAGCTCAACATTCATCAATTCCAAAAACCTTAGAAAAAAGTTTTCAAGCCAATTTATTCATCCGACTCTCTCAGCACCAATAGAAAACTGTTGCAAACATAATAATAATAGCATTATTTTTATTAAACATTATTAATATAAAATCAATTTATTAATAATACTACTAAGTATTAAATTAAATTAGTTAGAGAAAGCAGGCGATAATATAAAAAAATAAAAAACAAAGACATGAAAAGCGGAATAAAAGCGAAGATGTACGAGGGGGAAGGTGGTCCTTCAGGGACGACAATGCTCATTTTCTATTTCGAGCGCTGAAAACTCAATTTAGGTCAGGAATTTATTACAGGCAAGACGTTGACGGGCTAATTTATTAAAATTAATAGGCTTTGCATCGGCATGGGACTCTGCCTTCAACGAACGACGACACCTCTCTTGATTTCCTCGGCCCAACATCTGTATCCTTGCACGGAATTGCCTGCGCATGAGTTAGGTCTTCAATTATTCGTGTCTCGCAACAACATTCGAATGTGCCTTCATTAAATCTGGATTGATTTTCGAGGAACTTGCTTCGAGTTCATCATTCTTCCATGCGACTTTGGCATACTTACTCCAAATTGAAAGTAAACTTTCAATTGGTTTTTGGCACAAAATAGAATTTGTCATAAAAGTAACTTTCTGAAATGCATGGAGTGGTGGACGGAGGCAGGCCTAGCGAGCATCAGAATGATTTATAGAGAGGGTCAGAAACTTCGAGACAAATGTGATGTCAATTCATAAATATTACGTGGTCTTTGATATTCTTTCGAGTAAATCTGATGAGATGTTACTTAAACTCTTTTCTTTTCGTCTCATTCCATTGCATTTGAATTTTCTCGAGAGCTTGCGCTTTGTGTTTTCTTTTGAACGCTCTTGAATTTGAGGACAGAGCGCTATAGAAATTTATTTGATTGATTGATATGGCAACTTTCATGAAGAAGCAACGTCTGTAGAAAGAAAACTATATGTGATTGCATTTAAGTAGTAACTTTAGGAAAACAATAGAAAAATTCTGATAACTAATTTTTTTAAAAATTTAATTACATATCTAAAAACTAAAAACAAAACAATTATTTTTTAAACCATAAAAATATAACGAATAAAGAGAAAAGAAAGGGAAAGGGCATTGTTGGCCTGGTGGCCTTTCCACTCTCTAGTGCTGCACGCTTCACTGCTCCTTCACAAGCCATTATGGCCACAACTCCTGCGTCCCAACGCTTTTTGCTCATGCAACTACTGAGCATTCAATTAGCCTGTGCTGTAACGTTGATTCAATTATATATTTGTTTTTGACTTGTTAACATCCTAGCATACCATTTGTTCAATATTGTAGAGATTCTTTAGGCGAATTTAACTAATGAGATTTTTTGATAACTAAAATATTCTATTTAACAATCAATAACTTCAAAAATCAATTTAATATATTTCGTTTAGGTTGTTGATGCATCATCCCCGTTTATTCTGAGTTTTGTAATTGAACATTACGACTCGTTTCCGATAATGCATCGATCTCGCTTCTTTCTCCATCACTTAAAAAGGTCCTCCAGGCGTCGTAAAATGAATAACTCAGTGAAATATTTTTGAGTGAATAAATAATTTGTTTTATTTAACGAAAGTTGTCTTTTTGAACAGCAAAATCAATTTTAGATTTCTTTTTTAGTTTGATAAAAATTTAATTGAAAAAACGTATAATTCCTGCTAGAGCAAATAAAAAAATGAGCTCAAAAAAAATATTCTATAAAAAAACGAAATTGACTAAACTGTGTTCAATAATTTGTTATGCTGTAATCTTTCCATTTGTTTAGTGAAATTTCTAGTATGCAATTTGCATACTTTTGATTTTGCTACATTCTTTTTGTATTTTTAAATTCATAATCAATAAAAACATTATAAAAACAACTCGCGCAATGGCACAACTTTTGGTGGCTATTATATATAGCAGAGGATTAGGGAGCTGAAGCAAACAGCTCTGAGATGAATAACAATCTTTTAAAAGGCATTCGTGCTTTTATAACTCTTATTGAATGAGCCCCGATTATTAAAATCTCGAGAATTTAAATAAAAAACAAATTAAAATGTTCGATTTCCCAGCTTACCAGTATGCGAATACGTTCTTGAACGACTGCGAGCGTGCATTGCAGGCGGTTTTGTGGATCGACACTCGTCTCTCCAACAGTTTTGGTGCACGCTTGAGTGGCCAGCTGATGAATCGTTTCGAATACGCTGTGTCGAGATCACTTTGTCTTGCAAACTGTGCTCTATGTTTGTGCTTTGATTGCTCTTGCAAGCCTCACTCCTACAAGACATTAGTTGAAATGGTTCACTAATTAGGAAAATTAAAATGCCTAACGGTCAGAAAATTATTATTTTGTAACATAAATAACTTATAAATATTCACGATTTGAACTATTATTATTTTTATTAATTCTCAAACCGATCTCTATTTTCATCAAACTTGGCTTGCTTAAGGTTTGGTGTAGATGCTCGAATTGAAGTGTTTCCCACTCATCACGCCTCCAAACAATCACACAACTCACCACAAACCTCCAAACAATCACACAACTCCCCACAAACAAACAGGTTTGGTTCCAGAACAGAAGAGCCAAGTGGCGCAAGCGAGAGAACACGAAGAAGGGGCCAGGCAGACCAGCGCACAACTGCCACCCACAAACATGCAGTGGCGAGCCGATACCTCCCGATGAACTGCGCAGGAGGGAGCAGGAGAGGATGGCGAAGAAGCGCAAGAAGCAGGAGGACCGCATGCACCGCAACGAACTGCGCAAGATCTTCGTGCAGCACCGAGAGGCCTCCATCACCACTTTCGAGTCGTCCAAGTCCTCACCTAGGTCCGAACTCTACTACCCGGTTTGGTCCGAGAAGGGGAGGGAGTTGGAGGAGAGAGGGGAGTTTGGAGAGGGTGAGAGGGAAGAGAAGGAGGCGAGGAGAGGGGAGGAGAGATATCGAGTAGAAGTTGAAAGAGATGAAAGTGAGGAGGAGGTGAGGAGAACAGAAGTGGACAACGAACGACCTTTTTGCGATGAATTCAAACTCGAAGCTTCCAAAGAAGTCGTCAATCCTCAACACTGCTCCTTCAGCATTTGGAACATCTTAAAAAGCTCCAAAAACATTCCTATTTCTTGATTTGTCATTTCATTCAATCTTTCAATCTTTTTAAATCTTAATTGACTCATTCACGAATTTAATGAATGAAACGAGTTCCGATTCTTCCACTTTGCGACGAATAAAAAGCACCATCCAACTAATCCATTTATATGTTAATTTATTTGTTTCTGTTACCACTAATCCCCTTTGAGCCGTACAGGCAGAGACAGCGCTGGCAGCAGAAATCACTCAGGGATGCTTGCACCTTATGCCCCTTCCTGCCGTTCCTGCAGCTCCTAGAAGCACCACTTGTGAATCTGCAACCACCGAAAATAACTTTCGAATACCATTTCGAAGCAAAGAAATTGAAATCCGCAGAATTTATTTTGTTTTTGGTCATTAGTTAACTTTCAGGCTGAGTGCCGAAATTTTATTTCGGGGATTAAAGGATCTCCAGCCATTTTGTCGCTATCAGATTGCGTTGGTAAGACTTGTGAGTGTGTGTGTGCGTGTGTGTGTGTGTGTGTGCATGACTGAAAGTGTGTGTTTGTATGTATGTGTATGTCTGGAAGTGTGTTTTTGTATGTGTGTGTATGTCTGAAAGTGTGTGTTTGTGTGTGTGTGTGTATGTCTGGAAGTATGTGTTCGTGTGTGTGTGTATGTCTGGAAGTATGTGTTCGTGTGTGTGTGTATGTCTGGAAGTATGTGTTCGTGTGCGCTTGCGAACGCTTAAAAGACGCTTTAATTATTGATTTGATTCGCAGTCATAAAGAAAAAGCGACGCAATCGCCGGAGATTGCATCTTAATTTGTTATCGAAACAAAGCATTTACGAAGATGGCGATTAATTGCCTGAATTATCTTCCCGATCATCGTGGCATCCATCAGAGCCCCACTCAGGCAAATGATTCGACAAGCCAATTAGCCAACACAGCTTCATCAAGACACACTAAATTACTTTCCTGTAAAACTCGACATAATTACAAACACACTGTGTGTTATTTACACGAAAAAAAACCCATAAAGATGCTTTGATAGAAATTCGCACACATCCACAAGATTTTTACACGCGCCTAAACATCTATCAATGGTCATGTCGTGTGTGTTTGTGAATGTATGTCCATTTATCTGTGTATACTTTGTCTGAGCATCAGTGTCCGTGTGTGTGTGTGTGCATGCATTTATGTAAAGTATGGGCGTGTTAAGAGCAAATTACTCGATTTTAGCTGTAAAGACGCCTGAAGAAGGCAAAAATTCCTCTAATCACTGCAGACGAACGACAACAAGAAGAGCATCCGAGATCTCTCAATTAACCCCCTTTTAATTACAACGTCTGTAAAGGCAGCGGCGAAGATTCGATTATTTTGAATAATTGCCTGCTGGACGTGCGATAGGATCAGACGCGTTTTTGCAAGAAGCTCAGACGACAAGGATGAGCAGATGGCTGCCTGGTGCGCGCATGCGTACATCTGTCGTCGTGTTCATTTGCATAAGTTGATGGCCTTTTATTGAAAGAACATTATTACTTTTTGCTCATATCACTTCCTCTTGTTTCCATCCAAAAGTCAAGAAGCACAAAACGAATTGTGCTGTTTTAGTCGGAAAAACGCAATTGAATTTGAAGTTTGGCTTATTAAGAGGTGTGTGAATAATAGATGCTGTTTAGACGGCAGAGGCGAGGCGTCTCTGGGGTGTTGCAGCTGATGAATAAAGATGAAAAATCTCTTTGCAATTAACTCCTTCCTCAAAAGAGCTCTTAATGCCTCCTCATGCAATTTATATGACACGCAGCACCTGAATGTTTCAGCGTGTTCTCAAGAAAGAAGAGGCGTTAATGCCGAGGAAATTGAGACCGACAGGCGTTGTTTCCGACACTCAGATCACTGGAGACAGAATCAACAAGCCATTATAATGTCCTGTCCTGCATTGGTTCAAGTGGAGATGGGAGATAAGACACGTCATTGAAACTTTGCTTCGGCATTGAATTAGGGCGGCATGCAGGCGGCAGGCGATGAATAACTCATGGAGACTCGATATGGGCGGCGGAAATGGAGTGGCTGCAGCGACGACAGCGCTGTCAATCAGACTTGCTCATTTGCAAGGCGATGCCTTTTGAATTTGGAAGATCTTATCTCGAATAATCAAATAGCGTTGAAGCCTCCGATAAAGTTTGATGCGGATGCGAGATCGTCTCGGAGGAGCCTCAACAACCACTTTATGTCGCCCCCTTCCTTTTCCTCTTCCTCCAACTCATTCTCCCTTTTCCTCTTCCTCCAACTCACTCTCCCTTCTCCTCCACCAAATTGTTTTCTTCTCTTCTTCCCCCACCAACTCACTTCTCTCCTCCCCTCTAACTCCCCCTCCCTACCTCCGCACTGAACCTTGCAGACGGCCACTGAAGCGGGACCACCGCTGCCTGTCTATTAATTTTAATGTCACCATAATTTAACCCCCTTCAAACGCACCCTTCTATTTGCTGCACGCTTGGGTGGTGTTAAGCGGGACATTAAATAAACCTTCTGATTGAATTGACGCATGCGGCATTTTGAAAGACTGAAAAGACGATTAAGTTTTGGAAGTTTTGATAAAAGAAGACTTTAATAATTTATCTATTTTGTCGTGCCTGCAGCCTGGGCAGGTAGTGGTACTTGAACTTCTTCGCTTCGATCTGGTACGCCTTCAGTCGATCCTCCGACATCGTCAAGCTCTTCTTCTTCTTCTTCGTCTTCGTCTTGCTGCCTTTCTTGACTTTCCTTTTAGCGCCATTCTCCATCTTGGTTTTAATACTTTCATCCTCACCCTCCTCCTTCTTCTCCTTCTTCTCCTCCTTCTCTTTCATCTCCTTCTTCTCCTCCTTCTCCTTCTTCTCCTCCTTCTTCTTCTTCTTCTTCTTCTTCTCCTTCTTCTCCTCCTTCTTCTCCTTCTTCTTCTCCTCCTTCTCCTCCTTCTTCTTCTTCTCCTCCTCCTCCTCCTCCTCCTCCTTCTTCTCCTCCTCCTTCTTCTTCCCTTCTGCGACCACCTCAGCAGCGAATGCGTGACCCTTCAAGGACGTGAGGTCAGGGGTCAGCAACCTCTCTTCCTCTGCTGCAGCCTCCTCTTCTTTTTCCACTATTCTCTCTTCTTCCTCCTCTCCTTCCTTCTTCACCTTCTCTAGTTTTTTCTTTTTCTTTTCAATTATTTTCTTCTTGTTACTTTTATCTTTATTATTTTTATTTTTGTCACCAGGAGCGCTCTCTTTCGACTTGACGGAGACACTCTTCTCGGACATTTTCATCTTTTTCTTTTCCGGTTGCCTTGCTTCGAGATCGCTGTCATGGTGATGGTAGTAGTAGTAGTGGTGGTTGTGATGGTAGTAGTAGTGGTGTTGGTTGTGATGGTAGTAGTAGTAGTGGTGGTTGTGATGGTAGTAGTAGTGGTGGTGGTTGTGATTGTGGTAGTAGTGGTGGTGGTTGTGATTGTGGTAGCAGTGGTGGTGGTTGTGGTAGTAGTGGGGATGATGGTGATGGTAGTAGTGGGGATGATGGTGATGGTAGTAGTAGAAGTTGCGATGGTGGTAGTAGTGGTGGTGGTTGTGGTAGTAGTGAGGATGATGGTGGTGGTAGTAGTAGAAGTTGCGATAGTGGTAGTAATGGTGGTGGTTGTGATTGTGAGAGTAGTAAAATGATAAAATTTATAAAAATAAATTGAAAGTTAGCCAATTAAAACTCTAAAAAGAATTACACATCGAAACAAAATTTTAAATTAGAAGAGCGCAGTCGAAGCAACAGCAACCGACCCGTAGAGACTCTTGCAGAACTTCCTCTTCTTGCCTACATCCCTCTTCATCTGCTGCTCCAGCCTCACCTCCTCCTCCTCTGTCCTGTTGATGTTGTTGATGTTGATGTTGTTGTTGCAGTGGTGACAATGTCAAAGGGTTGTGTGGTGTGTTTTTGTGTGTTTTAAGATGATTGAAGTGTTGTGAAGTGTTGTGATGTGTTGTAACGTGGTCATAGTGTTGTAGTGTTGTAACGTGGTCATAGTGTTGTAGTGTTGTAACGTGGTCATAGTGTTGTAGTGTTGCAACGTGGTCATAGTGTTGTAGTGTTGTAACGTGGTCATAGTGTTGTAGTAAACGACGAACAACAACAACAAGGCCCACTTGCACGTGATGATCTTCCTGAGTGGCAGCCATGCGTTCAACTCACTGTCGTCACACATGAGCACCTGTGTGTTGTTGTGGAGGGGTGTACGTGTCTCTGCACACACACACACACACACACACACACACACACACACACACACACACACACACACACACACACACACACACACACACACACACACACACACACACACACACACACACAAACACACACATACACACACACACACACACAAACACACACACACACACAAACACACACACACACACACACACCTCCTCAGCACTCATGCCATAGTCTGTGGCGTAGACATTCTTGTAGAGGAAGGGCATCTCCTCTTCCTTCCTGCCCTCCTCCAACTCCTCCACCTGCCTCTGCAGCCGCTCCATCTCTGTGACGTGTGTGTGCTTTCTTTATTGGTGAATTCATCATTATCGACATTTAAAATCATTTTAAAACTGCGCATAACGAATAGATTATTTGTGAAACATTGCTCGGAAATGGTTTGCTTCGGTGCAAGCAGTGCGATGATGTCATAAAATGGCGAAGATTCAACCAACTTTTCCTGGAAGCCTCCACCAAAGCTGCTTTCTGCGTGGTGTCATTTTGATCTTTACTAATTAAGATTAATTAATTTATTAATTAAAATAATTAATTAATTAATCATCGGTACGCTCGGAGTGTAAAATCTAATTCTGCATTTGTACAGTCCTCAGGCAACTTCTAATTGTAAACCAACAAATTGAACAACATCTCCATTAGACAAGCCTTTTTGATGGAAGCGGATGGCTTATCTGTGTGTGTGTTTTGGTTACTTATAGACAATTAGTACAGCTTATTTTCCAAGCCTTCATCTTCAAATATGAATTCCTCACTCCTCCACCATTGCATTCATTTATTTATCCGTCATTTATTCAAGCCTCACCTGCATTGATTCCAACATCATCATCACCACCACCATCGAGATCATCATCATCATCGAACACTGGCTTTTCGTTGTCTTCCTGACCATAAAAGTCGCTTCCGAAGTGCTTCTGCAGTGTTGATAATGATGATGTTGATGATGGTGGTGATGATGATGATGATGGTGGTGATGATGATGGTGATGAAGATGATGATGGTGGTGATGATGATGATGATGATGGTGATGATGATGATTATATAGGCAAGCTCTAACAATCCTTAACGTGGCATGAATGCTGCAGTGTCATCTAATACAAGTAGATTGCTCGAGCTTCCTAGAGCTAAAATGGCCGCTCTTCTCCCACCCTCTCACAACATATCCATCCACTCCACCTCCCCTCATCTACCATAACCACAACCCCAGCTCCAAGGATCATCACCACCACCACCACCATCATCGTCATCATCATCATGAGCACACCTGCATGAGTGCGTCATGGAAGGCAGCGTCGAAGTCCCCTTCGAGGAGGAGGGAAGGGTCAAGGTCGCACTTCAACCTCCTCATCATCCTCTTGCACTCCTTCATCTGCATGCCCTTCAGTCGATCCACCTCCTCCGTCTGCTTCGCTTGGGCCTGAGTGAGTTTGGTCACGTGGTGTGAGGAGGGTTGTGGTGGTCACGTGGTGTGAGGAGGGTTGTGGTGGTGATGTGGTGTGAGGAGGGTTCTGGTGGTCACGTGGTGTGAGGAGGGTTGTGGTGGTGATGTGGTGTGAGGAGGGTTGTGGTGGTGATGTGGTGTGAGGAGGGTTGTGGTGGTGATGTGGTGTGAGGAGGGTTGTGGTGGTCACGTGGTGTGAGGAGGGTTGTGGTGGTGATGTGGTGTGAGGAGGGTTGTGGTGGTCGCGTGGTGTGAGGAGGGTTGTGGTGGTCACGTGGTGTGAGGAGGGTTGTGGTGGTGATGTGGTGTGAGGAGGGTTGTGGTGGTCACGTGGTGTGAGGAGGGTTGTGGTGGTGATGTGGTGTGAGGAGGGTTGTGGTGGTGATGTGGTGTGAGGAGGGTTGTGGTGGTGATGTGGTGTGAGGAGGGTTGTGGTGGTCACGTGGTGTGAGGAGGGTTGTGGTGGTGATGTGGTGTGAGGAGGGTTGTGGTGGTGATGTGGTGTGAGGAGGGTTGTGGTGGTGATGTGGTGTGAGGAAGGTTGTGGTGGCGATGTGATGTGAGGAGGGTTGTGGTGGCAATGTGGTGTGAGGAGGGTTGTGGTGGTGATGTGGTGTGAGGAGGGTTGTGGTGGTGATGTGGTGTGAGGAGGGTTGTGGTGGTGATGTGGTGTGAGGAGGTGGTGGTGGTGATGTGGTGTGAAGAGGGTTGTGGTGGCGATGTGGTGGAGTTGTGAGGGTGATGATGATGTAGTGGTGAAGATAGTTGTGGTGTGGCGGTGGTGGTGGTGGTGTGGTGAAGATAGTTGTGGTGTGGTGGTGGTACCATTGCTTTAAATGATTTTGTCGTGCCAGCCATTTTCGGCATGTTGAGAATAGGCTTTTCGAATATATGAAAGTTGGGATGAAAAGGATGGATGGAAGGTTTGGGATGAAGGAGAAGGATGAATGAAAGATTTGGATGAAAGGATGGATGGAAGAAGAAGACACCTCTTTCTTCTTGAGCCTGGCCTCCTTCCTCTTCTCACTCCGCGTCTTCTTCGTCTTCCTCACCGACGTCGCCATCGTGCGAGGGTATGTCTTCAGCTGTTGTTTTTGTTGTTGTTGTGTTGTTGAGTGTTTTTGTTGTTGTGTTGTTGTTGTTGTTGAAGGCTTTGGCTTAAAGGTGATATGTTTTTGTAGTTGTAGCAGAGTTGCATTAATCGTTATGTTGTAATTGCTGTATGACAATCCCCTTGCCTTTGACCTCAAAGATCTCAGCCTCAACTTCGACCTCCTCCACATCCTCCCCCTCACCAACTCTTCCACATCCTCCCCCTCACCAACTCCTCCACACCCTCCTCCTCACCTACTCCTCCACACCCTCCTCCTCACCAACTCTTCCACACCCTCCTCCTCACCAACTCACAAACTCTTCATCGGGCTCCTCGAAGCGGAAGTTGTACTTGCGCTCAAATGCCTCCTGCCTCTCCACCTCCTCCTCCTCCTCCTCCTCTCCTCCACCCATCACTGCTAAGCCCGTGCTCTTGCTTGTGCTGGAGGTGATGATGATGATAGTGGTGAGTGATGGTTTTGATGATGATGATGGTGGTGAGTGATGGTTTTGATGATGATGATGGTGGTGAGTGATGGTTTTGATGATGATGATGGTGAGTAGTGATTGTAGAAGGGGTGGTGGGCGATGTTCAAGTTTTTAAGATGAGTTTTTATTGAACACTGACAGAGCTTTATCATCATCCTCCTCCTCCTCATCATCATCATCGTCATCATCATCAGAGAGGTAGTGTTGTTTGAGGATATAGTTGTCAAGGAAGGAATCTTTGTCGATGGAGTTGTTGTTGTTGTTGTTGTGCTGTCGAGTGGTTAATTATTATATTTGTATAGTGACTTGTAATTGTGATAACAGCAAAAGTTATTATTAATATTATTTTTATTATTAGCATTATTCCAGTTGTATAGTAACATGTAGAGCCTAACAACACCCTCACCTTAGTCTTCACTACAGGATCATCATCAGCACTCTTCACCAGCATCCCATCCTCGTCCTCATCATCATCATCTCCACCTTCATTCCATAGTGCCTCTGCGAACCTTTAGTGATTCATTATAGAATCGATTTAAACCAATACATGAGCTATATCTCTTAATCAGCTGCTGCTACCATTGTATAACATACAATGTATATGCTTGCTCAGATGCTCGATGATGATGATGATGATGATGATGATGATGTGCGAATAGAGTAAAAGTGAACAAACCTGTCCTTCAGTTCCTGCTCATGTCTTTCTTGCTCGCCCACCTCCTCCAACTCTTCTCTGTCATGGAGAAATGTATGTTAACACGAGGTTTAAGCACATTTTGTTACCTTAAATTATATTTATAATATTAATAATAATAATTTTAATTATTTATTTTAAAAAGCTGAATAATAACATTTTTGGTTCTTTGAGGTACTTTAGCTCAGCTTGGTGCAAGTTTTCAGATTTTATTTTTTTCTTCTGTGGTTTTTTAACATCATCTGGGAATATTTAATATTATTTTTTTAATTTGCATATTAACCTATTTGATAAACAAAAATACATTTCATTGATTGATTTATTACTGTATAAGTTACGAAATAAGCAAATATGCTCCTGAGATGATAGTATCATCATGATACAATATTATAGGCCCTATTAAATGCGCAGCAACCATATTTGTCTTTGTAGAACTTCGTGGAAGGGTCGTATATTGAAGGATCGTTGTTCTTGATGGCTCTGTAAGTCTTCAACCAGTCCTCGTTCAACTCCTCACTAAACAACTGCCAGTCAGTCAATCAAAAATATTTATATAGCTTATAAAATAACTCAAATGCAAAGTGAGCGCTTCAGATATGAGATTTTTTAAATGAGAAAAGTGTTAAGTTTAAACAAAACAAGATGAATTGCGTGCAGTGGCAACCTCGAGGTTTTCTGACTCTGATGATGTGCTGTCTTCATCGTCACTCGCCATGTCGATCAAGTCTTTTTACAAATTAAATAAACTTATCAAACGATTTTAGAAGAGTTTTAATACACTTAAGTTAAATTAAGTGGTTTACTTTGGAAAGCGTACTCATAATTTATGCAAATGAGATTAACGATTGACACAGACAAATTACCTACGTTTAAATCGCTGTATGGTTATAAAACGGTATTGCTAACACGCAAAATAAAATACTTTAAATTAATAAGATTTTTTCTCCTATTAGTTTAGTTTAGAGAGTTAAAAACCACGCAGATCTTTTGAATTATTTTTATGTGAATAATTTTAATTTCAATGTGAACAGATTTGACATTACTGAGTAAAATTATTATTAATTACTCAAAAAAGTATTCATAAAAGAAGTAAATCATTAGTGATTGATTGATTGATAAAGAAACCTTATTTATTGTTCATTTAACGATATTACTCGCCTCAGATAGTTTGCCGAAATATATACCAGATTTGACATTACTGAGTAACATTATTATTAATTACTCAAAAAATTATTCGTAAAAGAAGTAAAGAAGCCTCATTTATTGTTCATTTTACGATATATCTCGCCTCAGATAGTTTGCCGAAATATATATCGTGAACTATCATATAACTTTTAAAAAAATATGTAAAAAAAGAAGTAAAAGAAGCCTCAGTTATTGTTCATTTTACGATATATCTCGCCTCAGATAGTTTGCCGAAATCTAAATTAATATGGCCGCTTTTTGTTATTGTAAGAAACCAACAATCAGCTGATTCAAGAAATAAATAAACATTGCCATCAGCTGTTTTTATATTGCTATGTCTATGCTTCCGAGTACGCTTTCCAAAGTATCCCAAATTAAGTCACTTAAATGATAAGTTCTAAGTGCACATTTAATTGAAATAGATTATCTACTTTTAACCACATTTTATAATAAGTTTAAAATGTAAAATTAGTTTGTTTTTAGGTTGAAGAAATTAAATGAATTATTATTATTCAAAGAATGAAATTTATTTTAAAATTGTATCTTTGGCTTATTCGGAAGTAGGCATAACATTAATGAGTTGCTGGATAAACTTCAAAAATGACCGAAAGATTCAAGCCTGGAGAAGGGGATTGGGTTTGCGGTGACACAAAGTACTTTGCCAAAAGATATTTAATAAATTTTCAAAAAATATAATTTTCATTCTCAATTCTTTAGGTGTGGAAATATTAATTTTGCAAGAAGAAACAAATGTAATCGATGTGGCCGAGGTAAGTCAATTTTAATTTTAAAAATTTCAAAGGGGAGACTTTTTGAAAAATAATCCACGTTTCATGAACATCTTAATAGAGAAAGAAGAAGGTATCGAGATAAAAAAGCAAGGCACGGAAATAGGCAAAATGATGGCGGAAAAGAGTCATGGTCTTTTCAGCGCAGACGACTGGCAATGCAAAACGTGTGATCTTTATACAACTTCAAACTACAGTTTTCAATTCTTTAAATGAAAATTCAGTTTTTTAATTTGCATACGAATCCATTAAATAAACTTTTTAAATGCATAGGTGTGGCAATGTAAATTGGGCCAGAAGAAACCAATGTAACGTCTGCAACGCGCCCAAGTACGCTAAGACGGAAAAGAGGACAGGTGATTTGATTCGATGCTGTATGCCCATCAATTCACAATATTTGAATCGCTCGCAGGTTATGGTGGTGGTTTCATGGAGAGGGATATGGTGGTGGAGTACAAGGAACGCAATGAGTCAGACGATGAGTTTGATGAAGTATACCCACCACCTTTTGATACTTACATATATATTTTATTCAGCCATCACCAAAGTACCTTTTTTGACAAAACTCACATAGTTTGGCATGAAGAAGAAAAAATTCCGAGGTAGTCTGCCCGCTAAGAGCATTCTCATCGAGCCGACTGATGAGAAGTTGAATAAGGAAGAAGATGCTTCTGTAGAGAATGAGGTTGAAGAGGAGGAGGAGGAGGAAGAAGAAGAGAAGCTGCCAGAAAAGGCGAAGGAGGAGGTTGGTTGGTTGTCAATGTTGTCTGTTTCATACATTTCAAATGTGTTGGAGTCGCTATATTTCAAGTTGAAAACACATCAGGAGGAGGAGGAGGAGGAAGATGATGATGAAGATTTTGATGAGTCAAAGTACAACCTGGATGGTGATGATGATGATCTTCCTGCTGTCAAAGCCTTGCTGAGGCCTCGGATTGAGGAAAAGAAGAATGGAAGGGTCGAGGAAAAAGAGGAGGAAAAGGTTGTTGAGGAAGGTGGAGGGAATGAAAGAGAAGGTGATGTGAGAGTCGACAATGGGTGTGATGAGAGGAGGGAAGGCAAGAGAAGTGACAGAAGAGATGATGATGAGGAGGACGAGCGGAGTGACAGAAGAGATGGCAGTAAAGAAGATAGAAGGAGTGACAGAAGGGATGACAGTAAAGAAGATAGAAAGAGTGACAGAAGAGATGACAGTAAAGAAGATAGAAGGAGTGACAGAAGAGATGGCAGTAAAGAAGATAGAAGGAGTGACAGAAGAGATGACAGTAAAGAAGATAGAAGGAGTGACAGAAGAGATAGCAGTAAGGATGATAGAAGAAAAAGCTCCAGTATTGATATAAGGAATGATAGAAGAGATGAAAGAATGGATGGCAGAAGGGTGGATGAAAGAGACAATAAACGAGAAGATAGAAGAAAGGATGAGAAAAAGGGGAGACGGAGTGATAGAAAAGATGATGAAAGGAAGGATGAGAAGAGGAGGAGAAAGCATTCCAGCTCGTCTTCGCAGCGGTCTTCTAGGTCTAGGTAATGTTGCATATAGGTAATACTCCACTCATGCGATCGAGCGCTTGAACACTTACCCCATTGAACAACTAAAGCATGATGCCACCATGATGCTCCTCTCAGCTCCAGGAGACGCCACAGACGCAAGTCATCCAGCAGTTCCCGCCACCAGAGGTCCTCCAAGCGCTCCAGGTTGCCCCACTCACTCCTTCCATCTCCTTAGTTACCTCACTCACTCCTTCCATCTCCTTAGTTGCCCCACTCACTCCTTCCATCTCCTTAGTTACCCCACTAACTCCTTCCATCTCCTTAGTTACCTCACTCACTCCTTCCATCTCCTTAGTTGCCTCACTCACTCCTTCCATCTCCTTAGTTGCCTCACTCACTCCTTCCATCTCCTTAGTTGCCTCACTCACTCCTTCCCTCTCCTTAGTTACCTCACTCACTCTTTCCATCTCCTTAGTTGCCTCACTCACTCCTTCCATCTCCTTAGTTGCCTCACTCACTCCTTCCATCTCCTTAGTTGCCTCACTCACTCCTTCCATCTCCTTAGTTGCCTCACTCACTCCTTCCCTCTCCTTAGTTACCTCACTCACTCCTTCCATCTCCTTAGTTGCCTCACTCACTCCTTCCATCTCCTTAGTTACCTCACTCACTCCTTCCATCTCCTTAGTTACCTCACTCACTCCTTCCATCTCCTTAGTTGCCTCACTCACTCCTTCCATCTCCTTAGTTGCCTCACTCACTCCTTCCATCTCCTTAGTTACCTCACTCACTCCTTCCATCTCCTTAGTTACCTCACTCACTCCTTCCATCTCCTTAGTTGCCTCACTCACTCCTTCCATCTCCTTAGTTGCCTCACTCACTCCTTCCCTCTCCTTAGTTACCTCACTCACTCCTTCCATCTCCTTAGTTGCCTCACTCACTCCTTCCATCTCCTTAGTTGCCTCACTCACTCCTTCCATCTCCTTAGTTGCCTCACTCACTCCTTCCATCTCCTTAGTTACCTCACTCACTCCTTCCATCTCCTTAGTTACCTCACTCACTCCTTCCATCTCCTTAGTTGCCTCACTCACTCCTTCCATCTCCTTAGTTGCCTCACTCACTCCTTCCATCTCCTTAGTTGCCTCACTCACTCCTTCCATCTCCTTAGTTGCCTCACTCACTCCTTCCATCTCCTTAGTTGCCTCACTCACTCCTTCCATCTCCTTAGTTGCCTCACTCACTCCTTCCATCTCCTTAGTTGCCTCACTCACTCCTTCCATCTCCTTAGTTGCCTCACTCACTCCTTCCATCTCCTTAGTTGCCTCACTCACTCCTTCCATCTCCTTAGTTGCCTCACTCACTCCTTCCATCTCCTTAGTTGCCTCACTCACTCCTTATCAGTCTTGAAGCTCGTTTGCGTTTACGCAACGTTACTAATATTCTCCATTGTATTGCATTTTATTCTCTTCTCTTCTATCATCCTCCATAGTAAAGGCCTTCATCTCCCTTCTCCACACCTCCACCACTGTGCAGGTCTCGCTCGAGGGACAGGCGACGGGACAGGTCGCCTTCTCCCCGACGCAGACGTAGATGATGCAACAGCACCCCTCTGCTCTTCCCACACTCCCACCCTCCCGTGTAATATAGGCCTCTCAGTGCTGTCTTCCTCGTTATAAAACCAATATGGCTTCGTTCAAGCTCCTTTTGTAGTTGAATGAATGTTTTGAAATAAATCTCGAAGAAGGTCTTTGTGTTTTGTGGCTTCACGTTTTGCATTCATCGTCTGGCTGCCTCTTCAGAGAGGTCTACCGATTAAAGTAGTTGTTGCAAGTGGTTGAATTAGGTGTGGATCGTTGATAGGTCAAAAATTCATAAATTTTACGCATCCGTGTGATCTTCATTAAGTTTCATGAATGAAGTTTGCATTGAAAAACTTGCCTAAGAAATTGGTTAATCGATTTGTCCTACACCTTACGAGGTCCTTAAATACATGCAACCCATCACACATACGTTCAGGAATGCACAGCTGTTTGTATACGTAGGTGTGCATGCGAGTCTCCGGCTTGAAGTGAGTGTACAGAGCAGTAACGATTTGCCACACTCTCAGTTTCTTCCTTTTTATCTTTTGTTACCCCATATTTTCAGTTTTCTTACAATTCTCCTGCTTTATTGGTCTTATCTAAGGTCATGTAGGTCTCTGAAGAAAGAGGAAGATTGTCAAAGTTTCGATAAACTAAAACCTGGGCGAAAAATATTTGTGTTCTGGGGTGCCATAAGAACCCTTTTTATTCGTCCATAGCTCCATTCATTTTTCTTGTTAGCATATATAATTCTGTTTGTACACTTTATATATATACATATATATGTGTGCATGTATGCTTGGAGAAGTGTGTACAAAAGATTGCTTATGGAAAGGGACATGACATGTGAAATGTAGGGTGGTCGATTGTGAAACAATGCGCCTGCAATCTTCATAAAGCACACTTTAAAGGACAAATCCGATAATTGTTTGAGTGGCTCTGACTAGACTGTTGTGCCTGGAGTTGACAAACCATCGGATATCATGCCTACTGGCTGGAGTGTTTAACGATTTCAAGCGTTGCGGATCTGTTTGGAAGTACAGAGGCATGTCTTTCTGTGGATTTGCAACAAGAGTTCCAAGTATATGAGAACTTTGTGATCCTTCAGAGAGTCTAATAGTCGCCTAGAGGTATCAATTTGAGCTCTATTATTTCTAATATACCTATTTTTGTTGTTGAAAATATTAGAAAAATACAACCGTTCTCATTTGAATCCACAAGATTTTTTGAGGCTTGTTGTGTGATTAAATGGGCTCCACAAAAAAAATATTATCTAATCAGAACTTAGTGGAAAATTATAAACCCCCGGTGGGGATTACCTCATACACAGCCTGCTTCACTGAAAGGGCCTTAACACCATTTATATTTAAGGCTGCTCACTCATGGTTTCCAGTAAATGCTCTGGCATAAATAGACGTCTACGCTTTAACTCCATTGAACAAATTCAATGCCTGGAACGTTTGTGTGAAAAAATCTGAAAATTCTTTAAATTTCTCCCCTTAAGGAACGTGCTTTATGTAAGAGGTGGTTGTGAGGCTGCTGGCATCTCCCACTACGAATGGGCTTAGTGAAAATTTAAAATATTTTTTTTATCTCTACCAATTTTCGTTTTTTTTGCCCTACCATAGTCGCGTGTACATTCAATGGAATGCTGCACGTCTCTAAGACGAAGACTGTAAAATCGAAGAAAGTAAATTGCTTCCGTCGAAAAAACCATCTTATGATTCACTGGATGAACAAAAGTCTGAAAAGTTTTTTTATCAAAATGTTAGAATAACGATGTGAACGACCAGTTGTTTTGTAAATGCCGAGTTTTTCCATTTGGATCAATTTACTGAAACAACTCTTCGAAAGCCTAGAAGAAACATGAAACATAAGAAGAAATTATTAATAAAAGTTGACAATGATGAAAAAATAGTTAAATTAATAAAAATATTTAAAAGTGGAAATTTTTAGACGAGTAATAAATATCAAATTCTTGTATAATAAAAACCAAGAAGAAGAAGATGTATGCCTCTAACAATGCAGCAATTACTTGATCAAATTAAAGAGTTCTCATAAAAAAACAAACATACAAAAGTATTCTCCGGAAATGTCGAAAAGCATCAGGAACGGCAAAAGAGATAAGTAATAGGCCAAATTAGGTTTGTCCTAAAACGAGAGCCACATAAAAAGACGGAATAAATAAGGCAGGGTCTGACAAAATGAATAGGTAGATAATCATTACAAAAATAAAGCGTTTAAGCCATAGTAATAGTTAACTTGCTACGGGTTTTGCACTTGGAAATACATTAATTCCCAAGTGATGTGCTAATTTGATTAAATGCACATCAAAATCTACTCAGTAGAGAAACATATATATCTCCATTTAATTGAAAAATTTCAAAATTGAGTTATTTTTGCAGACAAAAAGGTCGCGAAGATGAGTGGACATGCCACCAAACGCTCAGACCAACAAGTCCACGAAAAGCTTGAAAGCTGATGAAGCATTGATCCCACTGTGATTTTCAACTTCCATGTCTCTTCAGAGTTCACTTTTCATCATCCTTTCTCTCTTAATCTCACGTAATTTGATCAAAAGTACTACTTGCCTCTCCCCCTTCTTCATCCCAAAGCCCATCAACTACTACTTCTCCTAACAACCTACTATCCTCTACCACCAAAACTCCACATTCCTCGTTCATCCTTCTCCACCATCTCAACCTATCACAACCGCTCCTCACCCGCCCATTCTCGATGCCTCCCATCTCTTCTTCGTACCGGGGTCCCATGATCATAATCGGTCTCGGAGGCGGCTTCTCGGTGGTTGGAGCGGTTCCAGTCGCCATCACTTTCTCCATCGGCGTCAAGACGTCAGCCACCGTCATAGGTTGACGCTTCATTCATCATTCATCAGGCTTTTTTAATGATATTTTCAGAGTCTTAGAATGTTGTAACGTTTATACATATATTCGGCAATTTCAAGTCAAAGTATTATTTTTTATTTAAATATGATGAATAATATTTTTTGAGATTCAGTGTTGACTGTATGAAAGCATTGAATATAAGAAGTTAGTTTAACAAATATAATTTTTTCTAGCCTCTTTTTCCAACTTTTTTTAGATTATTTCTATTATAAAAAGTGGTTATTTACTCAGCTAGAAAATTAATAATTAAGCCGCCAAATATAATTTAAAATCTTCATAGATCACTTCCACTGAAACACATTTTGAGATGGGAATGATCTCCTTTCCACAGGGATGGGCTTTGTGGTTTTTGGCTTTCTGCTCATGCTGCCTGGCTTCTTCTGGTGCGTGGTGGTACGCACTGACGGCTTCAAAGCCTGCTGCTACTGCTGCCTCAAGGAACGATTGGAAGCTGAGCGGGAGAGTCGCAGAAAACGCCGCAAGAAGAAGTGGAGACATGAAGATGATGATGATGACGAAGATGATGATGACGATGACGATGATGACGATGATGATAGTTTTGAGGAAGAACGACCAGCTCTGAGGTTGTGGTTTTACTATTTCGACGAGTTTCTATTCCATTTAAAGGCTTTTGAAACACCCATTGCCCTAACCCACACTTTCACCTCCTAACACCTCCACTTTCACACTCACACTCTCTCGTCCCTACACCCTCACTCATCCTCACACTCTTCCCCCACACCCCCACAGCAATTACCAAAACAATCGGCCACAACGGCCCTCGAACCACTGGCCCTGCCACGTTTACCTCGACACTCCTGCCCTCCTCATCACCTCCTCCGACAGCTACAAGAGCCTCAAACCTGAGTGTCTGCAGCTGCGACAAGTGACGACAGACGCCAAGGCGGCAGCTACAGCAGCAGCTGATGAGTCGGTTGTCATTGAAACCGATGACGAAAGAACAACTACATCTCTCATGCAACACTCCACCGACAACGAACAAGCCACTTGCACGCCCATTGAAGAAAACAACAACAATAAAATCGACCGCACCATTAACGATGAACATCTCCCTGGTGAAGTTAGTTTCAACGACAACAAAGTAACGAGCCCAGACCTCAAACGACACAGTGAAACAGTGTTTCAGGACTGTGACACTGCCCTGTACAGCCAGCAAAAGTTAACTTCTGCCGAGACTAAAGATGAAAACATCGTCATCAACAACATCAACAACAACAACAACAACAACATCAACAACAACAACGTTATCGACAACAGAATAAACAGTGATAAAGATGCTAATAAAAGTCTTAACGAAACCAATAGAAGCAAAACATCAACACGTGTTCAAGACATCTGCACCAACAATAAAAATAATTATAACACAAACAAAAATAATAAAATACATAATAATAATGACAATAATAATAATAATAAGAGCGTAGAAGGCCATGACACTGGCGAGAGTAGTGAGAAGAATGAGCTCAACGACTTGACAGGCTGTCAGCGCGGTAGAGACTTTCAAGACGACTCTAGTGACAATGACTGTGACACTGTGAAGCAGGCGTCATCGGCGAAGAAAGTCGACTGAGATGCGCTAAATCACTCGTTTACCCAATGTAAAACCCTCACGCTTTCTTCTTCGTTTTGAGTGGGAATTAAATGATTTATATTACTTATATGCTTGTCGTAAAAGCAAAAGAAAAACAAGACATTTTCGTGAGCAGCTTTGAAGGTGTGGTGTGAGGTTAACTGTTTGGGTAAAGTTGAAGCGGTGGCAGCGTTGCGGTAGGTGGATGAGCAATGTTGCCTAGTGGAGTTCGCTCATGAGGATTGGATGATGGATCGCTCTAAAAGGCTCAGTAGTTTCAATTTTTTTCAGTTTAAAGGCATTATGTCAACTGAAATCTTGCTACTTTTATATCTTCTCCGTTTCTTGCGGACTTCTTCTGGCTGTATTTAATTAACCAGCATTGATCAACTGGATTATATTACATGAGTAGTCCACACACGTAAGTCAGTGATCTATGATGTGGAGCTGTAATGAAAAAAGGCATAAATCTAATTAAAAAATAACTAAGTTTTTAGGATAATCTGAAAGTCACACAATGTTCCGTCGTCAGAACAAGTCTTAACATTAGTTGTTGGTACATAGGAGAGAATAGTTTTTAATTTTAAAAGAATTAAGTTTCTAACAAATTTATTGATTTAAAATATATATCATTGAAAAGGTAAAGCATTGGTTAACCTCAAATTTGTAATGAATTTCAAATGTTTTAAAATCCTCTCTGAGCGATGCAATGCACACCAATGAAGCGACTTCTTCAACTTTAAATTCGAATGTTCAACCTTGAATATCATGTCTATAGTTTTTGATGAATTGTGTCTCAAGATTGGATGACTGGAGGAATTGTCATGTTTGGAGAATGTCAATCGATTACACAAATCAAAGACTGTTTCAACTCTAAAAAACTGTGAATATATATTTTCCGCATTCTTTATTCGCTAAAATATTATTAAGCAAGAAGACATTTCTTCAAAATTTCCAAAACCTCCCACCCTCCTCTTCACCTAACATTTCTGCATATCAGATTCCATAGGACCCATCCCAACATCTCTGCACAATTCAGTCGATAATATATTTGACATTTCCTTCACAAACTTGATTGCCATTTTCTTGTTATTAATTCATACGTTAGAATTTTTGTAAAATACTCATTAATTTCATTCATTCATTACACGAAATTTCCTAATAAATATATTTAATTATAAACTGAAAGTTTAATTTTTTATTTCTGATAACGTAAAAATGATAAAAACGAGTGTGGAAATTGTTAAATTAAAATATAATTTCATGAGACAATCACATGTAGATGAGCAGTTTAAAGAAGTGCTGATGTCTAGTTCGCGTCAGTATTTGAAATAGATTTTTCGTTCAACTACAAAAAGAATAATTTTTAATGGAAGAGTTTTAACAAACCAAAAAGCATATTTTAGTTCAACGTGAGCTAAATACTTGTAGAGTACAGTCAAAAATGATTTCAAATAGTCTTTCTAAAGTATTCATCAGTCTATCTCACTAATACACAGTATATCCCTCTCGCCCACATTCAATTATCTTTTTACTGCAACTCCATTCGAAACGTCACGACAGCACCTCAATCTTGCCGACCACTTTTCCCTGCCACAGCGGCAACAGGGCTTCGTCCTCAAGCACCTGCTCGTGCACCACCCCTGAGTCGAACTCGTTCGAGGCTTTCTTGAAAAAGTACCTGGTCGTTTTCATTTATTTATTAATTAATACAACAATCACAAGATGGCGCGTGTTTTATTTTAAAATGTCATAATAAATATTTTCAATTTTAATTGTTTTAAAATATTCACTTGAATGATCCTTTTTTGTTGAGGAATTGTTTGAGGTGCGCAAGAGTGGGCTTGGTGGAGGGCAGGATGATCCTGTACGGGATGGGCTCGTCCCCATAGTAGTACCCCACTACAGTGCTGTTGTTGTTGCTGTTACCGTTGTTGTTGCTGTTGTTGTCGTTGTTGTTGTTGTTGTTGTTGTTGTTAGTGGTGGAAAGGTTGTTGCTTTTTGTTGTGTTCGTGTTGCTTGTATTCAGATTGCCTGTCGCTTCCCATATCGTTTCTGAATGTTTACTTGTGTTTGCTGTTTCTGGGGAGCTGGCTCTGGTGGGAGAATGCTTTTTGACTTGTTTTTTGATTAAGACTATTTAATATTAGAAACTTTAAAATTTGAAAAAAGATAATTTATCCATTTTACCATCATTAATGTTATATATCTTTAATATAAAGATTGTTTAATCGTTAACTGTTAGATTGATTGAGCGAGAGACAAAAATTTTTTTGCTTGCAAAGATGAGCGAAGAACCCCTCAGTATCCTATCCTAGATTGGCGAGGTCTATCCCAGGTCTATCCCAGTGTGACCAAGCTCGTCTTTTCACTTTCTATTTCTTTAGTCTTCGCTAGACTTCACGATGGAAGAAATGCGAAATACGTTGTGGAGATGTGGAGACGACATCAAAGAACACAAGAGCTGCATGATCATTGATCAAGCAGCTCCCTCCTTCCATCTCTATTTTCTCCAACTTCTCTCTTCCAAGCTATAATCTTTTCCAATTATTGACAAATGTGTTTCGTTTCAAGAATCTTGAACAAGACTTTTTATTTCTCAAGCCTCTTGGAAACGCCAAAGAGGTCTGATAGAGAGTTGAGAAAATGCGGGAAGCGAAAGTGCATCGATTGGCGCAGGCAAGCTACATGATCTCGCGAAGACTTGAAAGAGAGGCTGTAGTAGTAGTAGTAGTAGTAGGCAGCAGGCGGTCTTTATTGTGCGAGAAGAAAGAAATTGTTATTTTGTATTACAAGAGATCAAAGCAGTTTGGCCCCGAGTCATTATGCATGAAACACTTTCAAATACACTCACACACATACATACACGTACACACACTTTCAAACACACACATACACACTCACACACATACACACACTTATCAACAGACTCGTGCAGACAAAAGAAACACTAAATAGTTTACTAATGGCACTTGAAGCGTTTATCTTGTTAAGCTTAACGTTTGAAAGTAAAGCCATCCATGAAAAGGAAAAACTTATCGACACCCTTGCAATATCGAACTTGATAAAGACGATATCATACACTCAGAATACTCGAATATTTTCAATCGTCATCTCTGAAAGGTCGAAATGTTAGTAAATGAACGATGAAGTCCTCTCGGTAGACGACTGTTTGAAGGACAGAAATCCTCAAATCCTAAATTTTTCGCTATTTTTCGAAGTCCTATTTTAATCTTACTGTATTCAAAAATGTTATATTTTTGTTTAGAGACCAAACCTGTCTAATTTCACACACACACACACACATAAACACTCACAAACACACACACATTTTTCCATATGTATATATATTTCCATATACATATACATACACTTTGATCTCACAATGAAGACTCCAAAGACACATAGAGGGAGATATAAAGAAGGAGACACACAAGGATACACATTTTGCGGTCAGAACGTGCAATGAAGATCACAGAAAGATGAAAAAGATGAGAAGAGGCCAGGTATGGAATACTAATTTGAAGTCTGCTTGACGTCTGCTTCCCGTAACAGACGTCCTCGTCGCTGAAAAAAATACAACTTTTTAATCTTCCTGCATTGGCCTTTTTTGTACCACAAGTTCGCTGTAAAAAAATGTTGCATTTAAAGTAGTCCTTTTCTTCAAGCGATTAGATGATTTCTTATGCATTTACAACTTGATTCAAGTTATTTTAAGATCAAATAACATTTCTAGTGTTGATCTGACCCCGATCTAAATAGGCATATTAATTTATCAAAAAATGAAGGTCTACTCAATCAGCATTTTCAAATATTTAAATTGAACTTTCTAAATTTTGTTTTATTAGTTATAAATGTTTCACTCAATAGTGTTTTGATAGCCAGGTATAAAAAAACCCATAATGCACCAACGTGAAGAGAGGGCCTGGTGAAGGAGGTAGCCATAGATTGGAAAAGGGAAGAAAACCTGAGTTGTTGATGTTGCTGCTGTTAATGTTGTTGATGTTGCTGTTGTTGACCAGGTTGTTGTCGACATTAGTTGAGTGGTAGCTGTCGTTACTATTATTATTGGTTTTGTTGTTTTGGATTTTTTTATTGGAATTATTTCGTGATTTAGATAGGGTATAGCTGAGACAGGCGAGGAGGGGCTGGTGATTGATGGGGGTGGTTTGTACTGCTGCTTGAGTGCTTGTCCTCTTCGAAGATGTGTTGTTGTGGCTTTTGTTGGGTTGGTCGGGGCCCAAAAATGGGTTGTTGGGGTGGTATGGTTCTAAAAAAGTGTTTTTAGAATTCCAAGACAGAAGTGACTTGCTGGTTGAAAAGTAGCGAAGATCTTCTCCTTCATCATCATCCGAGGAGTCACACCACGAACACTTCACCACTTCCAACCCTTTCTCCCTTCTTTTTCGATTTGTCCTTGCATAAACACTTTCATGTTCATCCTCATCATCATCATCATCGTCATCATCATCATCATCAGTGATACTAGTGTTTTTCTTCTTTAATTTGTTTCTTTTTCTGAAAAACACTCCATCAGAGCCACCGTAGATGTCATCATCTTCATCGATATCATCATCGTTATCGAAATTATCGTAGTTACTAAGCTTTTCTTCATTGAAATCGTTCATTGTCGACTCACAACTCTTCCTTGACTGCTTAATCGGCTGTGCGAATTTACCCAGAGTTAGTGGCTTTCCATGCAGCATTCTCAATAAAAACAACACACAACAACTCAAACAACAACAACACACAACACCCAATCAACAACTCAAACAAAAACACACAACACCCAATCAACAACTCAAACAACAACACACAACACCCAATCAACACAACAACACCCAATCAACACAACAACACCAACACCAACATTACCATGATGCGCCTACGCAGAGACTCGATGAAGGACCTCTTCATCTGCAACGACCTGCCCCTCATCGCATCCAAGCCCTCCCAGCCCAACTGTCGTCTGCCGTATGCCTCAGAAATACCGTTGCCATGGTGATGGCGATGATGCTGATGATCATGGTCATGATGACATTCGTGAATGTTGTGGCTGCCACTGTTTACAAAGTCGTCCACGTGAGACACAAAGCCACCACCAGCTGCACCAGCAGCCGCCTCAGAAGCTTCGAAGCAACGAAGCGGAAGTCCATCACGAGCCTCCCCCTCCCAAACACGTGACACGTGCTCTTCCAAGATGGCGTCTGCGTTTCCATCATTTTCCGGTTTGTTTTGAATGAGAGACAAGAGAAAGTAGGAGTTGAATGTTTCGGGACTGCGAAGAAGGTTGGTGTTGGAGTGGCAGGAGGGAGTGTGCTTGAAGGAGCTCTGAGGTTATGTGGGAAGGGTGGTGCATGCTTGAAATTGGTGTTGAAAGATGAAAGAAACTTCACGTTAAAATGCTAATCTGAAATGACAAATGCTTCGTGAGAGGCGTTGGAGAGATGAGCAAAGGTGGTGAGAAGGGAGATTGAGGCATTATGTTAATGAAAATGCATGTCTCACCAGAGAGGAGGCTCTGAAGACAGGGTGGCTCGCCATCTGCTGGTGAATTTGAAGCGCTCACTGCCTTGGGCCCTTTCAAATGAATAATGGACCATTTTTATTATAAATGATCGTTTTATGAAATGTGTTTATAAACTACCATGGTTTACTCCTCTTTCAAGTTATAGATTATTTTGAACTTTTTTATATGTTTATCTATATTTATTTTTCCTCGCATCGGCTGACACAAAAGTATTAAATATAATAATTATTATTATTAAAATTAATTTATTATTATTAAATAATAATAAATAAATTTTAAAGCAACACAAGCATCGATCAATTTAACCGGCTTAGCTTAAACTAACGATTCAAATTCAAAGAAAATCTTCCAAGCAGATAGATGTTCACGCCCAGATTAGCTACAATTTGAAATTCGAAGAAAGTGAGATTTAACAAAAACTAAATTCTTTAAGACGCGCAACAATCTACTTTGATCAAGTTTCGACTGCTTCTTAATTTGCATTAATTTCTGTGTAGTCATTATATTCTAGAAGTTTCCAGCATAAAAACATGAAGAGACTTCACCGCGCTTATTAACAAAAGATGTTCTTTAATGTTCCTCTCCCCTTCCCTCATCTTTCTTTCATTCTCTCTTTTTGTTGGCCTTTAATCACGATTCTTTGATCTTGCACAATTAATTCGGAGATCAAGCAGTTCTCGACAATGCGAACCTCTCAATGCACACCTCTCTCTTCACGTCAGCAGTCCTCAACCGATTCTCATGATGTTCACTTTACAGCGCCTTTTGCATTTTGAAACTATTTCAGACTTTTTCACATTGCAATTGTACCTTTTCCACTTTTTTCATTTCCTAAAACATTTAGGTGTTATAGGCAATTTTCCTCAATAAAAAAAGTGTTTGTGCCATAATTTCCTGTCCATCAAATCGTATTACGATGGGAGAAAACAAAAGAACAGGTTGCGCTCGCTTTTAAGAAAAAGAACTCAAAATCATTTATTCACTGATAGAATGCAAAAATAAACGGCGTAAAAAAATTATTATTTATTTTTTTTAAAACAAGAAAATCTTGTAGAGTCTGACACGCCATATTCCTTCAAAAGTATTTCTTTTGTACTCACTGGAGAATTCAAACTTCACAAACATTTAAAATGTTCAAAGTTTAAACAAAGCACTTTGGGAAATTAGAGTGCCTTCGATAACCTAAACAATGTTTCAGCGCCTTCTAAAGTTGCAAGCCTTGATTGAAGCATGCAGTGCATCACCGTGGTTACTAGTGGTGGTGTGCGCACTTAAATAAACCTCGCCGCATCTGGCTTTTTAACCGATGACTTGCTATATTTAAGTACAAATGGCATGAAGCAAGTGAAGGGGGATTGAAAGAAAATCAAAGGAAGAAAAAAGAGAACAAAAGAAGAGAACAATAAAAGAATGGAGCAAGATAATAGTAGCAACAATAAAGACTCCTTTCATTTAGTAGACATGGCAGCCGGATGGGATCAAAGCAGATCAAAGAAAGGCATTTTGAGAATGATGGTAGCGAATAAAAATTGATATAGAAAGAAAAATTAAAATAAACAGGCTGGAATAAGAATGGAGACTATTCTAGGGTAGTGGAGGTGAAGTGTCATAGAACGTTGAAACTTGTACATTGTGGTGATGCTGTCTTCATGCAGTTCTGCTAAATCTCCTTTGTTCTCTAGATTATATGGTCGCCACAAATGCACACGGCATGAATATCGAGGTGGTTTTGAATTATAAATGTGTTCTGGTGAGCGTGCGTCTGACAATGATTGAATAATTGCAAGAACTTATGTGAGTTTCAAAAATGAAGAATTACAAAAAGTTTAAAGAGGGTTCCTGAATCTCATTGATAAATGGAATTGTAAAAGAATGATAGTTAAAGATTTTAAATCTAAATAGAAGATAAAGTAATTAAAACACGACATAATACTCTTTGAAATGAAAGGAAAAATAATTGAAACTCACTTTTAGCTTGTCAAGCTCAACTCAGCAATTGATTCTGTTATTAATTCTATTCAATGGATCAAACACGAGATTCATGATTAAAGAGCGCTTTGACAACGAGAAAACCTACTGCCTCTATGCTTTCTCGTTTATATACTCTTTCTTTCAAGAAATATTCATATATTTATGTATTTATATATGCGCAAATCAAACATAATGGTATATATTCCATATATATGTAAAATTATAGGTATACGATATATTCATATGAAAGAATAAACATATAGCTGCGTAAGGTTTTTATTTAACGAGTCTAAATCATTTAGCCCGCCACAATTTGTTTCGTGGGCATCTTTACGTCGACATAAATCACACACCTCTGCATTCATCCTCGACGTTTGCTCAGTTTTATTTGAGTTATTGTGATCTCTGTTCCCGCTTAAAAACACCAAGTCTTGGGATTCAACCACTGAGCTGGTCAGCTGACAGGCTGTTCCATGGATGAATTGTCTGGAAAACACTTTTTTACCTTTTTCACTTCAGTCTTTTTCAGGTCTTTCCTTTCAAACAATCTATTTCTGTTCTTTTGTGCTTCTAGTTCATCTTATACATCATGGATGGCTTAGAAATGCATGATGTATATCAAAATCAAAACAAACTACCAAAACACTTTCTTGTGGCACTGCACTGACTACCAGGGGCGCAACCAGCAAAAAATGCTGGGGGGGGCTCAACTTTAGTAAAAAAAAATAATTGTTTAATCCATTTACCGCAGCTGTTGCGATTTGCAACTCCAATTTTTATATTTTTTTGCTGTTTTTATACCGAGTTTTTTCGCATATTTTGTACAATAAATTTTAAATTTTAATTTTATAAGTTAAATTTCAACTTTTTTGATTTTATTATTTATAGTCTGTTCACATTTAAAATTTTTCAAAACAATCTTTCTTAGCTTAGATAATTGTTCAATTTTTTCGTTCGATTTTTAGTATATTTATACAAATTTAGTCCTAATTTCAGTGTGAAAAGACAGTTAATACTTGAATTAATTTTTTTAATATTCAAAATAACTTGCAAAACGTTTTCAATGCTTTTAAAAATCAATGGTGCGTTTTCGCAACATTGACATAATATGATTTCATATGATTTTTAATAAGTCTAGTCATTATAATAATAATAATAAAATTATTATTTTAATGTTAATGTATTATGAAATTTATAAAATTAAAATTAAAAGTTGAATTTTGTAGACGAATGTTGATTTTTATATTTCGATAAAAATTTCAAACCGCAAATGCTTCACACTTGAAGCTTTTATTGAAAAGAATATAGTTTTTCATAGGTTGAATATAAAATTAAAATAAAGATAACATTCGACCACAGTGTTGTCTTTGAAACAGCACGACAGTTTATGAGTGCTTTTGTAATTCACGTTAAATAATTTGCTTTGTTGTAATTAAAATAATTATTATTAATATTATAACAAATAAAATAATTAGAAGTCTGAATTTATCGAACTATTCGCAATTGAAATTTATTTCTGTTTAATAAATGTGGTTTGAATCAATTTATTTTTGATTTCTTACTGTACATAAGTATGTCACACTTCCCGCTCACGTTGCGTTTTCGCAACATTTTGCCCCATTAAAACTTATGAAATAATTGTTTTCAATTTTGCTTGAGTTATTCTTATAAGCATATAATGCAAGTCTAAATGTAAAATTCATTTTAACTTTTTTTCTCGAGGAGCGGCGGTCAATGGGCTAAATAAAAACTACCAATTATAATTGATAAGAAATTTAGATAGTTTATTATTGATACAAAAGAAAAACTACAAACTAAGTTGCATAGTATTCTTAAAGTACGTCATCATTTTTAAACTAAGGTAAAAAGTAGAAAAATAAGTTTGATATGAGATCCTAAACAGTCTATAATTTTTTTCCAAATATTTAGTTTCAACTAAATTTTGATGTGTTCTCAGTTACAAAATAATTTTCGATCAGTTTGTGACAATCTTTTCACCATTTCATTTACTGGAAGAAGTGCAGTAGCGGTTTTGGTAGCAGATATTCTCAAACAAGCTTTGCAAACGACGAGCAGAAACAGTCGTCCTAAGATGAATTTAATAAGCCGAAGTTTAGAAAATGCTCTTTCTGCATCTGATGAAGTAACTGGCAGAGTCAGAGCAACATAGAACATATAGTGCAACTCGGGTTGAAGGCTTGTGGCTCAAAAGAATTCTTGCAGTTCGATACATGCAATAAGATCAGACTGATCCGCACGTAAACTTGTTGATGGGATTTTGAGCTGTCTTTACACAGTTTCAGCATTCTTTCCATGAAGGTTAGATAATTCTGAAAGCTCGAGAGTTATTTTGTCTATCTGATTTGTTCTTTATATACTGTGTCATGGCTTAAAAAATTTACATATAAAAAGTGTAAAGATTTAAAAGTGTAGTTAAGGTCTAGTGGTGCTCTATTTATTCTCAGAATTTGTGACATGTTAGTGTTATTTTGGTGTGATCTCTATGTTCTGTGTTGATATATGAAATGTTTCGTGAGATAAAGACCCGATGGCCATCCAGAGAAAATATCATTGTTCTATGGCATATTGAAAAAATCATTACCCCCCCCCCCCACCACCAAAAAAACTCATCGATTTTCGAAAAACTGTGAGACCCTTTGAAAAGGTCTGGGGGGGGCTTGAGCCCCCCCCTGGTTGCGCCACTGCTGACTACTGAAACAAGATTTGAAGTTCCTCCTCCAACGACAACTCTTCTGTTGTCGAGAAGCCTCTCATCCATCCCAGAGTTTGTCACGAATCCTGTACTGGTGCAGCTTTATCATCAGTAGCTTGTGTAGCTAACGATTTCCAAGTCATGTTTTTCTTTGCGCAACTAAATTCGGAACAATTCACCTGAGACAGAGACTTCAAGATTTCTTCATTTCCCTCACTCACCTTGCCAATGGCTCTCCCACTCACTCACAAATCGTTCACAACACCCCATATGACGAAATGACCCCACCACCGAGCCACCACACGAGGACTCCATCTGCAGGCGGATGAAAGGGCACGAGGCAGCAGTGTGGAGTTTCAAGAGATGAAAGGAGATCGAGAGAGGCGAATAATTTGAGAGCGTCCGCTTGAATGCACGGGTGGCGCTGTGCTGCTTCTGCATTCATTTGCTACTTGGTTTTGTCCCCTTCTATAATTAATAAAGTTTAAGAAGTGAAAATTTATAAAATAGACGTTTTTAAAGAAATCTATTTTAGAATACTTTAGAAACCTAGAATATAGACGGATAGGGTAAAATGTGATAATTTCAGAACGGGACGAATTTATGTATATTCTGATGAACGACGGATACTTTTGCGAGCATTATGTAACGTCTTTCTTGCCCCTTAATTTGAGACAGCGACTTTTATTTGAATTTTCAATAAAAATACTTAAAAGCACAAAGCCAAACATTTAACTGAGAGACCACAAGAACCAGTAGCAATGATGATGATGATGGCGATGATGGTGGTGATGATGATCATTCCCGACACTTCAACTTCACCACTTGCGCTTTCCAAGCCTCCATCCACTGCCTCACCGTCCATCCATCCACCCTGCCCCTCACCCCCTCCAACAACCCCTTCTGCTCCCACCTGTGCCAGTGCACCATGCAGTTACGCATCATCATCATTACCATTACCATCAACCTCATCATCATCATCATGAAACATCAACATCATCACCGCAATCATCGTATTTATCATCATGATCATCACCATAACAATCACCACCACAACTATCATGAAACACATCACCACCACCACAATCATCATCATCATCATCAGCACTCACCAATCCGCGACCATCTGCTGGCACAAGGGCAGTTGCGACAGAGCCTGCGTCAGCGTCTGCAGCCTCCGCGACAGCAACTCCATCACGCCCCCCTCGTACTGCCCCCTCTGTGCCTCCACCGCCTTCGACAGAGCTGCCACGTGGTCGAGGTGTGGGTGTGTGGTGAAGTGCGTGTGAGTGGGTGGCTGAGTTCGGAAGCGTGAGAATAAGGTATTAAAATGATGCTATGTATCGCCATTTAAAGCTGCAATATGTTTTTACTACCCTATTTTATATTATATTACACAATAGAAATCATCAAAAAACAATATCGCATTATATCATATAACTAAAATGTTGCTGAAAAATAATATGAAATCTCGAATAATATCGTATTGAAGTAGCATTGTTGATGTCGAGGCATAATTCATATAAGCAGGTGGCAATCGAGGCACCCAATAGGAGAGCACCTGTGAGGGAGGAGGAGGGAGGGCAGTGCTGCTGTGGTGGTGGAGGAGGGATGCAATCGTCGAGACAGAGTTTTGAGAGCAGGAGATCTTGAGACTTGAAGTTGGAAAAATAAGAAGAATATTATTATTAATATTATTGTTATAACTAATGAAAATATTAACCATAATAAAAATAATAACCATAATAAAAATAATAACCATAATAAAAATAATAACCATAATAAAAATAATAACCATAATAAAAATAATAACCATAATAAAAATAATAACCATAATAGCCATAATAATGATAACATAGTGCGATAGAGATGAAGACGATAAAGCACCTGATATGTCTGATGCTGCAGTACTGATAGTAGTTGCCGAATCGTCTGCGCCCCGATTGGCCACTCCTGCTCACGTGGTATTGAATGAAGAGCCACCATTGGTCGTCTGTCCAGTATGCTCCTTGCGCATGTGTACGGGAGTTTTGATGATGATTCAACACCAAAAGTAACAATACAAATGAGAATAAAAAGAATAAAGAATAATAATAACGTTTAAAAAAAAACAAAAAACAAAAACTACAAACACATGAATACAAACAGGACTAACATGTTGCAGTGGTGGTGGGGGAAGAGGTGAGTGGAGGCATGTGACGTCATGGAGGAGTGCATCTGATGGAGCAACTCTCCTCCATCCCTCTCCCTCCTCCCCACCCCAGTCCTTGCCTCTGTTGCCTGTGTGGTGGAAGCTCTCAGTACATACACAAACACACACTTACTCACACACATACACACACACACACACACACACACACACACACACACACACACACACACACACACACACACACACACACACACACACACACACACACACACACACACACACATACACACACACACACACACACACACACACACACACACACACACATAAACACACACTGACGAGGTGTTGCAGTTGTATGATGGAGTGAGGCTGCTGCGAGGAAAGTCTGCTGATGATGGCGTGCTTGTTGGCCTGTGTGGTGGAAGGTGGCGCTGATGATGCTGCAGTTGTGAACATGCTGATGATAATGATGATGAAAAGACATACCATGGTGGAAGCGAAGACCTGGAGGAGTTTGAACTTCTGCACTGAAGTCTCAAACGCCTGCTGCAACCCCTCCACCTCTGCACTCACCCTCCTCCTCCACTCCTCCACCCCCTCCATCCCCGCCCTGGCCCCCCTCAACTCACCCCTCAGCGAAAAGTACTTCCTGTTTGGTCAATCAACCATTCAACGTTGTGGCTTTAGTATAATATGTGGATATATTTGATTGATATTAGCATGTGTATAATGGTGACTATAAATAAGAATACGTTTAAACATAAGAATAATTGTATTAGTGGTGATCACAAACGAAAATAATATTAATAGTAAACTATATAAATAAACTCAAGCATAACTCACTTCATAGCTACTTGCACATCCAGATCATCATCATCAGCCCCCAAGTTATTATTATTATTATTATAAGTGCTATTAATGGCACTTGGGGTTTTCCCGATCAAGGATGCGTTCTTGCAGGCCAACTCTGACGTCATAGCCTCCCTTGCCACCACAGCCTCCTGCTTCTCCTTGAGCCATCATCATCATCATCATCATCATCATCATCATCATCACTATCATCATCATCGCCATAATCATCATCATCATCATCCTCATCATTATCACCTGTATTAGATGCCTGATGCTTGAGAAGTCGTGTGGCGCACTGTGGTGTGGTCGAGTGGCAGTTTTCATTTCAACGTCCAAGATGATTCGAGCGATATTAACAGTGATGTGATTACTGATTATGATGATAACATAAATATGTATGTATATCGGTACAATATTTATACAAAAAATAATTATTATTATCAATTTTTAATATTCTTTAACATCATCATCAATACCACCTGACAGCCTCCTGATGACGATCACAACCACCACAAGCCTCCTCCTCCTCCTCCCTCCCTCCTTGCATCAACAACAGCGTTTTCCTCAAGAGCTTGTGGTAGATGCTGCACAAGACGTCGGCAAGGTGGCTTGGTGGGTGCTTTCCCGCCAAATCCTCAATCTCCTCCTTCAACTCTCCTCTTCCTCCTGCTTTTGCCTTCCTGCTGCTGCGGCTGGCCATTGGATAAACATTAATTTAATAATCATATATAACATTAACTATTATTAAATATTAAAAAAATAATATTTCATAAATAAATGAACAATAATATATCATAAATAAATAAATATTAATATATCATAAATAAATAAATAATAATATATCATAAATAAATGAATAATAATATATCATAAGTAAATAAATAATAATAAAAATAATAAAATAAATACATATAGCATTAAAAGTGCGACTGCGCACACACACACCTCTTGATGGCTCCTCCCTCCATTAACTCCTCCCCTTCCCCCTCCATCAACTCCTCCTCCAACAACTCCTTCATGCCACGCAGCAAGGAATCTATTTGTGACTGTCGAAGGTGGTTGAAGATAGTGTGGAAGGTTGGAGGTGGTGTGGGAGGTGGTTGGAGGTGGTGTGGAAGGTGGTGTGGAAGGTGGTGTCTAAGGTGGTTGGAGGTGGTGTGGAAGGTAGTTGAAGTTGGTGTGGAATGTGGTGTGGAAGGTGGTGTGAAAGGTTGGAGGTAGTGTGGGAGTGGTTGAAGGTTGAAGGTGGTGTAGGAGTGGTTGAAGGTTGAAGGTGGTGTGTTGTGCTTTCTATCATTTAAATATTTTGACATTTACAAAAATATTCCCATATTCTAATATTCGATCATAATAAAAATAATAACGATAACAATATAATAATATCCTTTTTTTTATTCTGATATTCTGAGACTGCACAAACCTTAAGAGACTCCTTTGCAATGGAGGAGGTAGCCAGTCTGGAGGGTGGAAGTACTACTACTACCACTACTACTACTACTACCACTACTACTAGTACTACTACTACTACTACTACTACTACTACCACTACTACTAGTACTACCACAACTACTACTACTGCTACTACTACTACTACTACAACTACTATCACTACTACTATTAGTACTACTACTAAAACTACTCCTACTACTACTACAACTACTACTACTACTAATACTACTACTTCCACAACTACTTTAGTGCTTACTTGTGGTAGTGTTGTAGACTGGTATGGAGGTGGTGAAGGAAGAGTTGGAGGATGGAGTGGTGGAAGAAGAGGAAGTGGTGGAGGTGGCTGCTCGACCTCTCCTCCACCAACTCCTCCATCAAGACACTCCTCATTCCATCACTCTGCTCGCCTGTTGTGGCGAGTGTTGCTGAGACATTAGCACGAAGGAGTTTCACCATAATACGAATATATTTGCATACTAATGAGAGTTTTTATTGGTGACGCAACTAGAGGAGTAATTCAACTTTATGAGTTTTTGGTGACAGAAAAATAGTAAAAACTGCTGCAAGAAAGTTCAATCTATCAACCTCGAAGCCCAAAGAAATACACCATGATGGTGCTACTCACTGCATTTGATAAGTTTTGACCTCAGTTTCTGACAGCTTTTATGCAGGTGATCATTGTCACCCTTGATTATGGAATGCTTTTCTTCTAATAGAAGAAGCTTTTTTCTTAACTTTTTAATATTTTCATCTTCTTTAGTTTCTTTGGTTGCACCAAAAGCTTTCACTTTTGACTTATTAGAAAGTCTGAAATGGATAATAATCTTGTTTTTGAAGTTCCCAGAATAAAAACTATCACAAATTATTAAAAGAAAATGAAGCATAAAAGAGTGAATTAAAGATCTTACAATGCTAGGTTTCCCTTAACTTTTTTTACTGTCCTGAAAGTGAAACACAGTATGTTAATGACATTAACCTTAATTTAATTTCTTCAAATAATAAGCCTTGATGTGTCCAATTGACAACTTACTCTTCTGAGTGCACATTTTCAATAACATATTTCCATATATCTTCATTATTCCTGCAACATAGTCTGAAGAAACAAATTAATAGGTATTTATTTAGCATACATTCATGATATAATTTTTAATCTGAACAAAAATATTTGTGAAAAATAATTTTATACTATAAAAGAATTTTACACAAATATTTTTATAATAAATTTATAGAATGGTTTTTTGAATAGCCAACTTTGCTAAGTCCTTGTTGCTGAAAATATTTGTTTCTTTTGAAACTTTCATAGATTTATGCACCCATTGGAATAGCTCTTCAGACAACATTTTAAATTAGGATCTCACCCCTTTAAAAGTTAAAAATCAATTTAAAGTTTAAAGATTACGAACTTTTGAAAGTGGCGCCTAGTTTAACTTTTAGTTTTGAAGCAAAAAACTTTAATTTTTTTAAACCTATAATAGTTAACTTTTTATATTTGTATCATTTTTTGAATTTCACATGTTAAATTTATTTTTTCATTAAACTAATGTGAAGGTATGCGCTAAAACATTTTTTAAAGTCTGAAATTACGAC
The DNA here is from genome assembly GCA_943735955.1 of Piscicola geometra. Taxonomy (NCBI): domain Eukaryota; kingdom Metazoa; phylum Annelida; class Clitellata; order Hirudinida; family Piscicolidae; genus Piscicola; species Piscicola geometra. The sequence continues at coordinate 8,108,843 of OX030957.1, read as the reverse complement.
AAGTGTTTATCCAAAATTTATAAATGATAATTTCTGTTGTCTTTTAAAATTAACCAATTCTTTAAATTGTTTTTTAATTGTTCTAATAATGGCTTCAACAATGACCGCTCGCATCCAGCCGAAGAAACAAACATTAGATGACGCTTATGCCCCTCCAGCGAACTTTCTGGAAATAGACGTCGTCAACCCAGAGACAAATGGCGTCGGCAAGAAAAAGTACACCGACTATGAGATCAGAATGAAGGTGGTTCGCGTTCGTTCCACTTTTGACGTATATCCGGTGGGCGGATTTTTAATAAATTGACTAAAATGTTATCTAAAAACTTTTAGACAAATCTTCCGGTTTTCAAAATCAAAGAGTCTTCTGTGCGACGGAGGTACAGTGACTTTGACTGGCTGGCTTCAGAGCTCGAGAGAGATAGCAAGGTGTCATATGATTGCCTGAGTTCAATTCAATCATATATTCGTCTGATTGTTCGACTTTAATAATAAATAAATCTGAATAAATCACATTCAATTCCCCAAAATTACGTTACCATCTCTTGATAACTGAAAGAACAAACCCACCATTGACCCATTAACAGATAGTGGTTCCAGTGCTGCCAGGCAAGGCGTGGGGCAGGCAGTTGCCATTCCGGTCCGATGATGGACTCTTTGACGAGGAGTTCATCGAGGAGCGCAGGAAGGGCCTCGAGATCTTCATAAACAAGTTGGTTGCCATTGCGCTGATGATTCTCTAATCTACTCGTCTATTGTTACTATATTGATTTTCTATTTTTTCAAGAACCTCTATCCATTTAACTACTTACTCATTTCACAGTTTGAAATTTATCTTGAAATTTCACTTTTAATCTACAAAAATGCTTTCAAGAATACCTGCTTTTCAATTCTTTCTTCATCCCTCATTCCCTTCTCATTCTCCAGAGTGGCAGGCCATCCGCTCGCACAGAACGAGAAGTGTCTGCACATCTTTCTCCTCGAGCCCTCCATCGACCGCAACTACGTCCCCGGCAAAGTCAGAGCCACATGAGCACCACTACTACTACTACTACTACTACTACTACTACTACTACTACTACTACTACTACTACTACTACTACTACTACTACTACTACTACTACTACTACTACTACTAGTACTACTACTACTACTACTATCATCACTCAAACTATCACTACTGCCATCACTATCACCACCATCTTCTTCGTTATAACAATCTTCTAAATGGTAACTTGAGCAGATTTTCATGCTTCAGTTGTTTCCACCGCCACAACTCATCACATCCACCACAACTCATCACACCACCACAACCCATCACACCACCACAACTCATCACATCCACCACAACTCATCACATCCACCACAACTCATCACATCCACCACAACTCATCACATCCACCACAACCCATCACACCACCACAACCCATCACACCACCACAACCCATCACACCACCACAACTCATCACATCCACCACAACTCATCACATCCACCACAACCCATCACATCCACCACAAATCATCACATCCACCACAACCCATCACACCACCACAAATCATCACAACCACAACCCATCACACCGCCACAAATCATCACATCCACCACAACCCATCACACCACCACAACCCATCCCACCATCACAACCCATCACACCACCACAACTCATCACACCACCACAACCCATCACACCACCACAAATCATCACAACCACAACCCATCACACTGCCACAAATCATCACATCCACCACAACCCATCACACCACCACAACCCATCACACCACCACAACCCATCACACCACCACAACCCATCACACCATCACAACCCATCACACCACCACAACCCATCACACCACCACAACCCATCACACCGCCACAAATCATCACATCCACCACAACCCATCACACCACCACAACTCATCACACCACCACAACTCATCACACCACCACAACTCATCACACCACCACAACTCATCACATCCACCACAACCCATCACATCCACCACAATGCCAGTCACCATTCATGCAATAGAACACCTCTATCAAGCATTGCTTCACTGCTCATCACCATGATTGTAACCCTGAGTTTTAGCATGCCTATCACAAAAACACACACACACATACACACACACACAAAAAAACACACACACACATACACACACACACAAAAAAACACACACACAAACACAGCATCTTCTTACCACACAACCATACAAAGATGGTTGCTTGCGAAGTTTTATTTTTGATCGCTTTCAATTGAATTGTAATCTAATACTCTCATGATGATGACGATGATGATGATAGTCTAATTCTCTGATGTACATTTGGTGCTTTGGGACGCTTTTAAAGTGACGTCAAATCTCTTGTTAACCTGCATGCAACACACAAACACTTTCATCTCGTGACCAGTGCCAGTCCACACAGTGGTGGTTAGAACTTCAGTACTCAACTTATATAACTTATATCACAGTACCAGAAATTGGGACTTAATTGAGGGAGGCAAAGTGAAGTCCAAGTCAATCTTGTCGTTCTACATCAGTTGAGAGCATCAATGTTGTATAATTATTTATTTATTTTAATTCATATACATAAATTAATATTTTTGAAAATCAAAGATGAGGATGGTGGTTGCTGAGGACATCTGAGCTGATGTAAAAGTAATGTAATGATGATGATGGTGAGTTGCTGAGGTTGCGAGAAAGAAGCGAGCGAATATCGAATGAAGAGGTTTGAATGAGAAGTGGATGAGGAGATGCACTGAATACAAGCAGATAAATTCAAAAGAGGCCTAAAAGTGGTGTAAGTGGCGCATTGACATCAGTGCTGCTTGCTTGCGTTGGCATGGTGTCGTAAGTTTGAGAAGGAAATCAAGGAATCAATGACGGTCTGTACAATCATATATCAGCTAGTAGCTTCATGAAACCTCCATCAGCTACACCTCCACCTTCTCTTGCACCCCCACCAGCTACGCCTTCAGCACCACCAGCACCCTTTACCACACCACCCCCACCTTCTCCACCACCATCAACACCACCCTGTCCAATCGGACGTCTGAAGGGCACGAGGTGCGCCTCTGTGTTAAAGACAAACTCATGGATGCTGATGTAGGAGGGGTCGTCGCTGAAGAGCAGGTAGAAGTACTTGAGCGTCTCAGCCAGCCAGAAACTCTCCATCTTGTTCCTGCGTGACAGAATCATCAGTCATCGTCGTCGTCGTCAAGGTGATGAGAATAGTGTCACAAGGTCAAGGTTACAGAATAAAATCATAAAAACGCTAGTTCAACCCGAAAGCTGAGACGGGTGGACACCATATTATTATTTAAAACAATAATAATGGGAATGATGATGATGATGATGATGAGGGAGGGCACCTGGGGTTGACGTTCTTCGGGTTGAGGACGTTTCCGATGGAGGAGTAGCCTTCAGGCAGTCTGGTGTACTTCTCGAAGGCCTGTGTGGGTGGAGGTGGTTGATATTGTTGCCATTGTTGCCATGGTGGTTGTTGTGATGATGGTGTATCCTTGATTGGCTTTCTCGTTGACTAGAGGCAAGTGTCATCGGTGCTCTTGAATCGAACAAGATGGTGTTTGTAGTGACCGCCACATAAAAACCACATAATAATATCACAACCTTCCCACAACAGCATCGTAACCACAAGCACACAACACTTCAGCTACAATATTACAACCCATACAATAACCCAACCACAACACCAACACACACAAAAAACAGCAAGCACCTGGAAGATCTTCCATCCAACATCCTGGTACGTCTTGTTGCCTGTCAGTCTGTACAGGTAGAAGAGACTCTCCACCGTCTCAGGTCGCAACAGATTGTGCGCGTCTGCTGGCTGTGCACTCACGATTAGAAGGGCGTCAAGGCGAGGCGATTAGAAACCACCATCAATTTGGATGGTTTTGAATATACAATTATGAACATTTGTATGTACTGCTAGGCAGGGGTGGGAATCGAACCCGAAACTTTATGATTAGATTCCCGAGTCTTGAACACTCAAGCGCACAGACTTGCCCCAAACCACTCTTACCAACAACTACCCCCACTACGACCACCAACACCACAGAATTTTAACCCACCCCCTACACACCTTTACGAACAACTCATTTTCGACGGAACTACCAGAGTCGCCCCTGAAGTGCACGATTTCAGGACTCAGACCTGTCGCATGTTGATTAGGAGTGGACCTTCGACGAAATAGAAATTAACAAAAATGGACCTTTGACTAATTATAATTTGAAAATTATACCTTTATCCTAACCCTGACTCTAACCCTAACCCAAAGTCTAGTTTTGTTGAAGGATATTTGTTCAGATCTATTTTGTCAAAGGCAAGGTAGAAAAAAAGGTGTGGTAGGGTCTATTTGGCCTCTCATACCTGTGGGCATTCTGCTGTAGAACTCGATGCACGTGTCAGTCAGACGTCTGCCCAGTTCCATGAACTTCTCAGGCTCCAGGCCAAAATTGGCCGCTAATGCCAAATTGCCTCCCAGGAAACACACCAGGTGGTCCTGATTGTGATGATTTTTGGGTTAGGGTGGGCATGGGTAGTTAACAACTAAAGCATAAGATTAAAATATAAAGATTAAATAATAAGCTTAGTAATAATTATTATTATATAAACAAAAATAACAATATTACTTACAAAAATAATACTAATAAAACATGAATAATCGAAATAATTATAAACTAAAGTGAACAAAGAGGCAGCACGTACCATCTTAGGACTGAAAGAGGCACCGCCCAGCAGCTCTCCCACATAGAGGAGTTTGGAGGGGGAGGTCTCCCTCATCAGCAACTCCTGCACGCCCCTCATCGCCTCCACGTAGTCTGTCCGCGTCCTTGTGGTCGTGGGCAGGTGGTGGGTGGATTTGTTATGTATGTGTTGGTGTGGTTGGAAGGTGGTTGCCGCCTGAGCTGATCCATCTATCTGTCCACCACCCATGAGAAAGATCATGAAGGTACTGAAACTACCCTGACCCCCTTCCATGCTTGCTGAAATGACACATCGATCGTAGGTGTATCATCTTCTCGACTACCAACACCCATCTACCACACCCACATCCCCACAAAACTACCATCATCATAACCACAACCACAACTATCCTCCTAATCACAACCACACACACACACACACACACACACACACACACACACACACACACACACACACACACACACACACACATACATACACACACACACACACACACACACACACACAAACACCCACACAGACCGACTCACTGCAGATTTCCGGTCTGTAGGAACATCTTGAGTAGTATTTCGTAGTAAGAATCGCCTCTTGCTCCCATGGTGATGGTGGAGGAGGGGCGGAAGCGACCGGTGGTGGGGTTGATGAAGATGGGAACCAAGCCTTGCTTCTTCCACTGGTGATGCAGGTGTTCTGACACCTTCATCACTGCTTTCTGTGGGGTCATTAGGGATGTGCCGAACAACAAAACAATTAGTCACCACACTAAAAACGAATATAAATATGAATTTAAAAATAAATAAAAATCAGAAATAATATCAATATTATATTCAATAAAATTAATAATTATTCTCATCCACCAAAGCAAACAGCACCCTGCCAGCAAACTCACCTCATACTTGTCATCACCAGTGAGGCGAGAAAGGTCGGTGAACTCGAGTTGGATGGAGGAAACCTCGGAGGTGGTCGAGTCGGCGCCCCATGAGGGACTCTTGGCGCTTCCCTTCAGGAGGTTCACGTCCGAGAAGGGCACTGGTGAGTTGCTGCTCGTGAACGCAGGCATCAGTTTATCGCCCAGAACCCTCTGTGCGTGTGTGTACGTATGAATGTTTGTTTCGTTTACAGTATGTTGAATAAGAAAAAACACACAAAAAAAAGCAACAGCAAGAGGAAGAGACAGACAAAATATCCCACATAGAGACACATACAGTTCCAGAGAGACACATACAGTTCCATAGAGAGACAAACAGTTCTATAGAGACACATACAGTTCCATAGAGACACATATAGTTCCATAGAGACACATACAACCTCATAGAGACACATACAGTTCCATAGAGACACATACAGTTCCATAGAGACACATACAGTTCCATAGAGACACATACAGTTCCATAGAGACACATACAGTTCAATAGAGACACATACAGTTCCATAGAGACACATACAGTTCAATAGAGACACATACAACCTCATAGAGACACATACAGTTTCATAGAGACACAAACAGTTCCATAGAGACACATACAGTTCCATAGAGACACATACAGTTCCATAGAGACACATACAGTTCCATAAAGACACATACAGTTCCATAGAAACACATACAGTTCCATAGAGACACAAACAGTTCCATAGAGACACAAACAGTTCCATAGAGACACATACAGTTCCATAGAGACACATACAGTTCCATAGAGACACATACAGTTCCATAGAAACACAAACAGTTCCATAGAGACACATACAGTTCCATAGAGACACATACAGTTCCATAGAGACACATACAGTTCCATAGAAACACAAACAGTTCCATAGAGACACATACAGTTCCATAGAAACACAAACAGTTCCATAGAGACACATACAGTTCCATAGAGACACATACAGTTCCATAGAGACACATACAGTTCCATAGAGACACATACAGTTCCATAGAGACACATACAGTTCCATAGAGAGACAAACAGTTCCATAGAGACACATACAGTTCCATAGAGACACATACAGTTCCATAGAGACACATACAGTTCCATAGAGACACATACAGCCTTATCGAGAAAGACTTGGTCGGCACTGAGGTGGTAGGCACTCAAGAGGCCTCCGAGCACTCTGATGGTGCACTCGAAAAGATTCACATCGGAGTTCACGTCCAGGTTCAGACTGCTCGCCACCCAATCACGCGCTTCCTTGAAGTCTGTCCTCATGATGATGGTTGTGGTGATGCTGTGAGAGTGAATTAGTGAAGGATGGAGTAATGGAGGATGGCAATGACAAGAGGATGTAGAGATAAATGACAGCAAGAAGAGATGACAAACCCTGCTTGAGGTCCATGATGAACATGGTGTCGAGAGACTCAACGATGCTCAGACCGAGACCGAACCATCGGTTGTGCGAGTGTGACTGGGGCAGCAGTTCGTCGTGGCCCCATGCATACTTCTTGTACGCCTGCCACGAGTGCTCAAAGGCCCGCACAACAGACGCCATGCGCTCGTTAGTCGGACCCTTGCTCACGTATGCCCCCTTCCGTGCAGCCTTCACAGGGGAAAGCTCGAAGGCGGGCGGTGGTTTCTGAGAGGTAGGTAAAGTCTTTTTTAACGTTTGTGCTGATTGTTATGAGTTATTTGAAATGTAAAATTACCTCTTCGTTTTTTATGTCTTCATTTTCTTTTTCCTCTTTTGGCAACAGAACCGGTATCAAACCTTTGTTGAGTATTATAATGATAAGTGTGGTTGCAGCAATGCATATGTAGAGTATGATGTGAGATGTGATTTTATTTACTTTGCAAGACTAATAATTTGTGAAACCTTTTGTTTTTTCAGAAATGTCTTCTGAGAAACTTGATTTATTTTCTGTTGAAGTAAATACTTGAAAAAATATGAGAAGAATGAAGAATAGAAAAACTAAAACTAGAGTTTTCTGTAATCTTGAATAACGTTTCCATCGCTGAAAAATATATTAAATTGAATTAAAATTAATATTTTATTATTGAGATATTAGTAATTAATAATTAAATTAAACATTAATTCAAGTATTTATCAACAAACCCTCCATAGAGACAAGTTTTTCGGCTTATAAAGATCAGCGTCTATGCCAATGACAAACTGATCATTCCTCATCATGTTGTAAAACATTCAATTCTTTTATACAATAATCGATTTAAAATGACACATTACAGAAACTTGTTCTAACCAAAAGTTAATTCAGGGTGTGAAATTATTCGACAAATATGAAACTCAATCAATAAGATATATTTCATATGTTCACCTGGATTTTTACATTAAAAAAGGTAAGAATATTAAAATTCGTATTTTAAAATATTTGATCAATATGGTTTTATAATAAATAAAGACTACAGATAGTCTCATTTAGTATGAGCTACATCATTTTTTTATTCTTCATATATATATATATATATATATATATGTGTGATTGTGATTCGCGCGATTTATCAGTCTGCCTATTTTTCAAAATAATCATGGCAGAAACTTGAAGACCAGGAGACCTCATGCTCAAGATGATATTTGTCTCGGTCTTCGTGACTTGCCTTAAGAAGAATTTCGTTCTTGAAAACAACTCTCAATTAGGTTGAAAACATAGATATAGTATACTTGTTGTTTGTAGGATATCTATGGTTGAGAACCTCATGCAGCAAAAATCACATTTAATTGGTGGTTAATCGAGCATTTGAAGTGAAACCGACAAAATATTAAAACTCAATGAATTGAAGGTTTTTTTATATATCAAGGTATCATTATTCCCAGTTTACAATGTCTTTTACGATTTTTTACATTCCTGTTATGCCACAAGCAACTTCAAAGCATAGTCAGCAAACTCAAGCATTCACGCACTAACCCAGGCTACCACATCAATCTTTTCAGAGTCCACAATTCAATTTTATCAGCTTTAAGGCATATTGTACAAAGTGGATTTAAGTTTGAATAAGAGCTAAACGAAGATTTATGGATGGAGACATACAATTTTACTCTTTTCAAATGTTAAAATTTTCTTTCAATCTTTCTTCCATCACTCATCTTTCATTGCTATCGCTCCAAGTGAAAACTCGAAATATTAAAAACTGTTATCTTTTGAACTTAGAATGTTCTAACAAAATCATTTTCAAAAAGTATCCCTTAGTTTTAAAAAATAAAATACAATGAAAAAATACAACGAAGAATATAATTAAACTGGCGTGAACCCGAGCCATCTTTAAGACAAAATATATCTAAAAATATTGCAGATATCGATTAAAATTATTAGAAAAAATATATATAAACATTAAAAAAAGGGGTTTACTGACAAAGTGAGTCAGCAGTCGCAAATACCTTGCATTGGTCACTGCTATAGTGTCTCTCATGAGCCTTGATCCCAATCCCCACTTTCCAGCAGATTTTAAACTTTCTAGAAATGTCATCAAGCTTCGACGCTGGCAGAAGTTTGTTGCTTGGACCTCCATTTAGCCAGTTTGCATTGATTCTCAAAACAACGATGGTCACAGAGATGCGTGGAGGTATTCATATCGCATGTCGACTGGCCATCTTGAAGGTAGTTCTCCCTCAAGCTAAAGACATTGCGACAACATATTCGATCTTTACTTCTAGAAAATCTTTAATAAGTGACTTTTAATAATTTAAAATAGTTTATATAAGGCTGGTTGGTATCAAGATACTTTAAAATGAAAAAAAACATAATATTAATGTTATATTCCTGGTTTCAAATTGTTCATTTAATGTTTAGAAAAGTTATAAAAAGAGCGCTATAAATATACCCTAGACATGAAAGTAAAGCCTTAAAAATGAAATGATTTTTTATGAACTTTTTTATACCAATAACGACATGATCGAATACAAAACATATGCCAATCAAGTAGTCGTTAGTGATGTCGTTATTTGAAAGAAATAATACTAGAGCTGTTCCTCGATTAAAAATTTTAATCGCCGTTAATCATTCAATTAAAAATTTTTATAGCCGTTAATTATTCGATTGAAAATTTAAATCTCCGTTAATCATTTGATGAAAATTTTTAAGTGTGCGTTAATCGTATTTCAACGCAATGTTTTTAGCATATTTGACATTAGTATAAAATAGTATTAAAAGTTTTTTTCTCTTACAAATGTAATAAAAAAATTTCTCTTACAAATGTAATAATGGAATTTTTTTAAAATCAGAATTGTTAAAAAAGTAATCCACATTTTAAAGAAATAAAAACGAATCCATAAATGATAAAAAATGGAATTTTAACACATCATTTTCGAGCAAACAAGTTTTTCAACATTAGTTGGATCTAAAAATATTCTTTTCTTGCTAACTATGTGTCCTGACAAGATGAATAGACATTCACATGGAACTGTACTTGCAAGAGAAAATAAGTACTTTCTTCCCAGTTTCGCAAGAGTCGGATATGCCACCAAACAAAAGGACAACTCTCAAAGTCGAACTCAGATTCTTTTCTATAGCGTTTAATGATTGACTTAGTAATCATTGAGATATCTTCATCTTTAGAATCTGAAGTTAAATATGTTTGTAGTCCTTTGTTTGGGGAAGGCTGTATAGTTTTTGAGGTTTTCTTTTCTTTTTATAGTTTCTTTAACTCTTTCTTTGAATTTTTTTTTACATTTTAAGTCGGGGGTCTAATGATGTGGCAATTCTTGACCATTGGATATACTGATTTTCATTCTCTTCTCCAATTTGGAAAGAAATTTTGTGTGTGAAACGAATAACATAAGATGGATCATCTTCTGAAGTTCTCGTGTAAAGTGAAAAATTGCACGTAACAATATTGAAAATTTAATGTATTTTTCATCCCGTAGAATGTCTGTTGCAAATATTCAAGAAATTATAAGTTTTTGGTTAAATGCAACTTTTCATATTCGTTGTTGACTGTAAATTAGTAGTCTTTGTGTTCAATCGCTGGCAATGTTACCAAAAAAGCAAAAACAGTTCAATTTGGATAAGTTTAAATGCATTAAAATTTTTAAATCCGTAAATTTTTTTTCAAATGCGTTAAAAATTCTAACGGTCGTTAATTGATTAACGCGTTAATCAAAAGTTAACGTAGATTAAAGCAAAGTTCTAAATAAAAAGAAACATATTTAAAAATTCTCATAAAATCAAGATCATGTATAAACGTCGTTATCTGAAGAGAGAACTATGTATCCCCAAGATGTATGTGTTTATATATGGCCGTATGGTTGTATGAGTGTACACGGGCAGCTGGATGGATATATAGGGCGGGGAGGGTGCATGGCAGTGATCTCGTCAGTCGATTGACTTTTGAATGATGATTTGAAAAGATTTTAATAAAAATAAGAATAACAAAATAATTTGCTTGATCAAGTTAAATTTTAAATTTATTGATTCAAAT